>JABTTQ020003264.1:0-218151 GCA_016081115.2 Rehmannia glutinosa | reverse complement strand
GATTAGAAGATACAAATTATGATCTTCTCTCCCACCATTAGGACCTCTCCCCATATGTGACTTTCAAGATTCCACCTCCCGGTGAATACTCATAGCCTTGGAATCCCGGTTGGCTCAAGGAAATTAGATTCCTCTGCATTTTTGTGACATAAGTCAAACCACCCAAAGTACGATCCACTCCATCACCCATTTTGGTTTTGACCACTCCATATCTCACGACTCTACAAGTAGAACCATCACTGAGGCAAAGTCTCTGTCCTCTATAGTTGAAGTGAATCAAAATAATCTCTTCGAAGCACACATGTATTAGACAACCCGAATCTAAAATCTACCCATCTCGGGAAGAAGTATCCCATACTTATGGAGATTGTGTAAACATCTCCATATTCCGCGACTATCACTGCGTCACCACGCCCTTCGCCATCATCATCACTCTTTCTCTCGAGGTCAATTCCTTTTAATGTGACCTTCCTCGTGACAACGATAGCACCACGATACCTTTTTCATTTTCCTTGAATCGACCTGCTAGTCACAAATCCACCACCATATTTCTCCGTTCGATTCATGCCTCAAGCAACCAAAAATAGATTCATGTCCATCCTCCTAATTTGCCTTTTTGTTTTTCATGGGACAACAATGATGCTTTTATATGCTCCAAGTCGGTGTGCCTTTCCCATATAACAACATCGTCACCCAGTTATCATATGAATCCGAGGATAGAGGTAAGAAATAAAATGGCTTTATCTTTTTCCTCAATCTTTACACCAACTTTCCCAGTTGATCCACCTTTCATGAAATTGGTTCATGTGATCCATCATATTGTCACCATCACCATCTTCAATCTATATAATTGTCGCTTGAGAAGCAACTTTGTGGATAATTTTTCTCGAGATACAAGTTCTCCATTTTTTAAACAACTCACATTACTAAATTTTCAGAATCATCATCCACAACATTATTGATAATGTTGTCCGCAATATAAACCCGAATCGTCTTGACACAATGCGACTTCAAATCTTCCCACTGTGCGTCTTTCATTTATATCGATTTTTCCTTCTCTCCCTTCAATGCCAATGCCAAGCCCTGTTGAACTAGGATATCCTTAACCATTCGTTGCCAAAGAATAAAATTTCCTTTGCTTGTCAAATTGTTTCACCTTGGCCGGATTTGCCATTGCCCGGTATCTATCCAAAAAAATCAAATCTCAATTTTATACCTTGCCTGAGTTACCAAGTGGCTTTGATACCACTTGTTTGGTGCAGCAGAGGGGTGTCGTGATACGAGATTTAATTTATTCGAAATATCGCAAATTGCACCAACAAGATGATATCAAAATAAATGACACTAACAGAAAATATAAAATGCACACAGAGATTTTACGTAATTCGGCAAAACTCACCTATGTCCATGAGAGTTTCCGTTCTTTACTAATAAAAAATTTCCCGGTATAAGAAAAATATACCCCTTGAGTTTTATGGATCAAACCCAAGTAAATAAAACTCTCGTTCTAGCTATCGAAGAACACTCTCCCATCCCTTTATATTACCAAGAGAAAAAATATCTCGAGTGTTTTTCCGTACTTATCACAATTTGACTCACTCAAATTAATCAACCAAAATGCCTACACTCCATTTTTCTCTCTTGATTTCTCTCTTGGTTGGATGCAATTCCTCATGCTTCCGCGTCCTCTATTCATAAAAAAAGCATGGCTGCAATTGTATTTGCCAAAGTCAAGAAAAACAACTAACTTTTGCATTTTTCCCATAGCCTCCATTTTGATTTAAGCATTCCCATTAATAGTCAAAATAGGAGGTGCATCCCGATGAGCCATTATTCTTGACTTTTGAATCTTCTTTTATGGTGATACCCACACTTGGTATATTTAATGTCATGGTAAAAAATTATTTTTCATTAATTGAAATAATTTATGTAACTATATTTATAAAGTAAAGTACATAAGAAAAATTGAAAAACTTTTACTTTCCATAATAGTATGTATTTCGAGGTTGAATGGTGTATGCCTCACCGGGATTACATGACCACGATATTTGGGTATAAATACCATTAATCCTCACCTTTTGAAGATATTTCAACTATTTCTTACAAATTCTCTCTCTCTCTCTCTCTCTCTCTCTCTCTCTCTCTTTCATTATCACTTACTTGAGCGTAGTTGACCTAAAAGGCAAAACACGACACGTTTTTACGCAAAACTTTGGCACAGTGAGGATATTAACGCAACATTATTTACACATGTTGGGACTGTTAAAGTCATGAAAGTTATTCTATCATCTTTTTGTTATATGGTTGTAAGTGTTTGATAAATGGTTTTATCATGATTTTGATGATTTTGTTTTTATACCAAAACAATGGTTTTAAAGGTTGTCCAAATACTCTAAATGATTTAAAATGGTTTTAATATTTTTAGGAGTATTTCTTCAAGTTTTTATTTTAAACAAAAAAATGGACAACACATTTAATGATTTTTGTATCAATGGGTTTTTGCATCAAACTATGTTTCTAAATGTTGTCCTAATACTCCCGATTGGTCTAAAATGTTTTTACTATTTTTTCGGAGTATTTCTTGAAGTTTATTTTCAACACAAATTGGACAACTACTCTAATTTGAGGTCAACTGTCGCCGTATAGGGCAACCCGTGCGTGAAAGTTGTGCAAAACAGAAAACTTCATGTTTGCGAGAAAATGATGAGGTGACCGGGCACCCCATAGGCGGCCCCATGGCGTCGGCCGGTCGACCTATAGGGCGACCGGTACTGAAGGTTGGTTCAATTTTGCAAACTTCTCTGTATTGGTTTTTTGAAGAGGGCAACCTATTGGACCCGGGGTGACCTACGGACCCCCCCGATCGATGCCCCTATGTAAAATTGTGTTCTTATTTTCAAACGTCTATTTACGCGACGGCCGCGCTAATGTTTGTGACAAAATTCTAACCGTTGTCGTGAGACACCTTTTCCCTAAATTGTGGGATTGATTTCTAACAGACTATAATCTTGATTTTAATTGTAATTTTTTTGTAGATATCGATTCCAAGAGGAGCTATCAAGGATCAATAATCTCCTATAAATAGAGGAATATTTAAAGCACAACAAAGAAGAGAAACAATACAACACAACAAGAAATACTCAAACAAACACTTGGTCTTATATTGTCTTTATTCTTTGTAATTTGCCTAGCTTATCACTTTCACATTCTTGAGGTCAGGCTATTCTTGATTACACTTGCACTCATTTGTATAATTCATTATCGAGTTGTAATCTTGAATTTTTGGGTAATCATTCAACACAAGATATCCTTGTGAGTGTTCTTGTGGTAAGAACACCTTGGGTGATCTAGGTGTTAGGTGTAAGAAGATTGTGGTAATCTTCTTGTCGAGGTGTTGAAGAATTTGGTATTCTTCAAGGTTGAAGATTGTGGTAATCTTCACTAGGTGCCGTTGGAGATTGTGGTAATCTTCAAGGAGATTATGGTAATCTCCAAGGTGGTGTTGAAGAAGAGTATGGTGCTCTTCAAGGTGTTGTAAGTTGAATTTGTATTAATTTTGGTAATTAATAAAATTCTTTTCTATTTTGAAACCCATTCCGGATATCTTTTGGGTAGTAGAGCACTTAGTCCCTAGGTGGGGTGAAGCTCTATAAATCGACGCGTGTTGTTTATATTCCGCACCTTTATTATTGTCTTGGCTTGTTTTGTTCGAAAAAGAGGGCGAAATCGAAAAGATGGAGATAATCTATTCACCCCCCTCTAGATTATCGTAGCCGCTTGGACTTACAGTAAGTTGTAAAGTCATGAAAGACTGTAAAGTATGAATTAACAACTTACAACCAAGTGAAAACCAAGCTGACCATCCTCTATCTTGAAGATTAAAAATCGCAGGCTCCATGATGGGATGAGCATATATAAAAAGCATTAAGTTAGTGTTTGATAAATGGTTTTATCATGATTTTGATGATTTTGTTTTTATACCAAATCAATGTTTTTAAGGGTTGTCCAAATACTCCTAAATGATTTAAAATGGTTTTAGTATTTCTTCAAGTTTATTTTCGATAAAATTGGACAATACATTTAATGATTTTGTATCAACGGGTTTTTACATCGAAACAATATGTTGTCCTAATACTCCCGACCGATCTAAAATATTTTTACTATTTTTCTGGAGTATTTCTTGAAGTTTATATCGGACAACACTTTTGATGATTTTTGTGTTAATGTGTTACTTCATCAAAACTATATTTCTAATGTTGTCCAAAATAATTCCGATCGGTTTAAAATGTTTTTACTAATTTTTCGGAGTACTTCATGAGGTTTATTTTTGACAAAAATCGGACAACATTTCATTTCAGAGGTCGACCGGTCGACTGAGAAAGCGGCAAGTACACAGGAATGAGTTTCTTGAAACAGAACTCACAGGACTCTCAAAATAGGTCAGGGTGACCGGTCCACATGGTGGGCGACCGGTCTACCACCCCCTGGACCGGTCTCCCCGTTGTAATTTTGCTGCGTTCTTTTCAAATCTTATTTCTGCGCGACCGGTTGCCCTATGTTTTGAAAGCAAAATTCTAACTATTGTGCAGCAGACAACTTTTCCTTAAATTGTGGGATTGATTTCTAACAGCTATAATCTTGATTTTAATTGCAATTTTTTTGTAGATATCAGATTCCAAGAGGAGCTTATCAAGGATCAATCATCTGCTATAAATAGAGGAAGATTTGAATCACAACAAACAAGAGAGAACAATACAACACAACAAGAAATACTCAAGCAAACACTTGGTCTTATATTGTCATTATTCTTGTTGTAATTTGCCTAGCTTATCACTTTCACATTCTTGAGGTCTAGGCTATTCTTGATTACACTTGCACTCATATTTGTATCATTCATTATCGAGTTGTAATCTTGAATTTGGGTTATCATTCAACACAAGATATCCTTGTGAGTGTTCTTGTGGTAAGAACACACTTGGGTGATCTAGGTGTTAGGTGTAAGAAGATTGTGGTAATCTTCTTGTTGAGGTGTTGAAGAATTTGGTGTCTTCAAGATTGAGGATTGTGGTAATCTTCTCAAGGTGCCGTTGGAGATTGTGGTAATTTTCAAGAGAGATTGTGGTAATCTCATAGGTGGTGTTGAAGAAGAGTGTGTTGCTCTTCAAGGTGTTGTTGTAAGTTGATGTTGTATTAATTTTGGTAATTAATAAAATATTTTTCTTTTTGAAATCCATCCCGGATATCTTTGGGGTGGTAGAGGATTAGGCCCTAGGTGGGTTGAACCTCTATAAATCGACGCGTGTTGTTTACTTCCCGCACCTTTATTATTATTGTCTTGGCTTGTTTTGTTCGAAAAAGAGGCGAAATCAAAAAGATGGAGATAATCTATTCACCCCCTCTATATTATCGTAGCCGCTTGGACTTACAAGTGGTATCAAAGCCAAACTCTTTGGCAAGCTCGTTTCACATCGCTAGTGAAGAAGAACGATCGTCGGCTACGAATGAAGCTCACCCTTCGGCACCTCCACCACCAAGCCACCTCGATTTGATTCCAAAAATTTTGCATTTTGGAAAGAAAGAATGGAATGTTATTTACAAGGTTGCGGGTTCAATATTTGGAACATCATCATCAATGGAGAATCCATTCCGATGAAAGACACACCATACACCTCCAAAGCTCTCAAGGAGCTCAATGATGAAGACAAGAAAATCATCTCCTTAAATGGTAAAGCTCTCAATATTTTATATTGTTCACTTACCAATTTGGAATATGATCTTATTGTAGGAATTGATCGGCTCATGGAGTATGGCAAAATTAGAAGCCATTCATGAAGTATATGCAAATGATATGAGCAACTCAAAAGCATCTGCTTCCGAGGAAACAAGGTCAAATCTAAGGAACAAGCCTTTTACAACTTCCAACTATGAAGTAGTCGAACAATGTTTTATAGGCATCGAAGAAGAAAATGAGGTATGTCTTAAACCCTCTACTTCCTATGATATTGTTATACAAAATGATTATAGTGATTTGCAAAATGATTTTGATGACCTTCAAAATGAATTCCAAAGTTTACTTGTTAAGTACAAAAATTTGAAAAAAGAATTCAATGTTTTGAAAAATGATAAGGATAGTTTATTTACCTCCTATGAATCACTATCATGTGCTCACACCACCACTCTTGATAAGGTTAGAATCCTTGAAAAAGAAAATAGTACTCTTGTTGAGGATATTAATTGCATGAAAAGGGATTTATTAAAATCGAACTTGAGTACCAATAAAATGACCAAGATTGTTGATGTTCATAGTTGTGATAAATTGAAACAACGACCGGATCATAAGCTTTGTGTTGTTAATTATGTGAAAAGAAATCAAGTCCCTATGCATATTGGTCTTTATGCTCCAGAAATTACTACTTGTTTTTATTGTGGTAAACGGGTCACACGGTTAATACTTGTCGGGCTAGAAATAGCTCTAATTATTATTGGAGACCTAAAAGTCTCAAAGCTAATCCCAAAGGACCCAAACACTTGAGGGCACCACAAAACAATATCATATTAGGTACCGAAGGCGGAATAATAATCGAAGAAAACTCATACCGCTAAGAAGACATCAAATGACCATTCCGTTTGATCAAAGGAGAAGACGGCACCACAACGAATTTCCAAGAGAAAGACATTATCAACAATGGGGAGGACAAAATCCTTGGAAATGGAACAATCGGAGAAGCATCATCAACAAAATGATTTTCAAAGGGGAAGATATCATCAACAATGTGAACGACACAACCCATGGAGATGGTGAAGTTGATATGTGTAGGATATATATTTCCTCATCCTCTTCAAGAGATGATTAAACTATCGAGGTACGCTCATCATTGGTATTCATCCTATAGACTCAATATATTTTTGTCATATGCCTATGTGCTTGTTTTTTTCAAGTTATTTCAAAGTATTTCATATAAGTGCCATTAAGAGGATTTTTCGATTTTTGAAAGGCACTATTCTATAAAGCTTGTTTTATCCGAGACTTGTAAAGGATCATATTTGTTTTGATAAAACATTTGATTTTTATCCTCTTCTCAAAATTATGCATTTGATTGCTTATATTCATTCTTGTCAAAACTCTTGTTCAAATGCTTCTTTTAAATGAGGTCTCAACTATATGCTCTCGGATCTTCAAATTTCAAAAGAGACCTTATATAGCTTTCTATAAGCTTATTTGAACTTACATGTCTTATTGAACTCTTGATGATTTGTTTGAAAGCATAGTATGTGTTACTTGTTATAATGTCTCTATTATTCGATATTACTATGCTCTTGTGCAAAATATCTTGATAAGATTTTGCGGGAATTTTGGTATTTTGGAACAAGATAAATGACCAAGGCAAGGTTAGTAGCTCAATGGTATTGTCGAAGAAGAGGTATTGATTTTGATGTTACATTTGCACCCGTAGCACATTTAGAAGCTATTCGCATTTTACTTGCCCATTCTTGTTTTAAGAAAATTTCAAGATTACCAATGGATGTTAAATCCATTTTCTAAATGGTTTTATTCAAATAGAAGTCTATGTAGAGCGACCGGGGTTTAAAATTTTTCTAAGCCAAATGATTTTTATAAAAGGCCTTGTTACGTTTAAAAAAGCACACCATGTATGGTTTGATAGACTTAGCTATTTTTGCAAAATGATTTTACAAGAGGTAAAACTCATCTACTCTCTTTGTTATTGAAAAGGGGCAAGAATGTTTACTTGTACAAATTTATGTTGATGAAATAATCTTTGGTGCTACATATGAATATTTGTGCAAGATATTTTTCTAAGTCAATGCAAGGTGAACCTAAGATGATCATGATGAGGGAAGCTCAATTTCTTCATTGGAATTCAAGTTCAACAATGCGAGAAGGTGGTTATATTCCACACTCAAAGTATACAAAAGAAGAAGTGAGGCATTGAAAGAACCATCTCAACCTCTATGACTACCATGTAAAGATTGACAAAGGTTGAGGAAGGCATATCGGTCGACAAACATATTCGAGGTATGTTCATTCACTTTTATTACTCCCATAGACTCGACATTCCATATGCCTTATGTCTATATGCTCGAGCTCAAAAACAATCCCAACGAATCTCATTAAAGTGTCGTTAAAAGAAATTTTCAAATATTTAAAAGGCACTTCTTCTTATGGCTTGTATATCCAAAATTTTAAAATGTTCATATTTTTCGGGATAACAAGTCCGGTGATTACAATTTTTTCAAAATATGGTTCGTTACAATCAAACTAAACATATTGAGATTCGATATCTTTTTCTAAGGGATTGCATGTTTAACAAAAACTTGAGATGTGTTTAATTCCATCTCAAGGATAACTTCATGATTTTTAATCGTTTACCGAGTATTTTACCTCATTTCGAGCTTGATTATGACATAATGTATATTGAATGATGTCTATGTTTGCATTTTGCACGTTTTTTAAAACTTAGGGGCGAAAAATTGGATTTTGGATCAAATTTCGGATTTTCAAAACAGAATTAAACCGGTGGGCTGCGGGCGAGGTTGACCGGTCGCCCACCTGCTTTCGGCCTCTCCAAGCCCTTGGCCGGTCGCCCACTGTGAAAAAATTTGGTTAAAACCGCCTCTGTTCTTGTGTTTTGGCATTTTAATGTTTTTCCTCTCTATTTCGACCCTTTTGTCATTTGCACACACAATTCACTCCAAATGAGTTTTGTTCCATAAATTTCATATTTTGGGGATTATCTAGCCGATTATCATCATCATTGCTCGTCTTCACCGATTAAATGGTAAGAATTCCACTTTCTTATCTCAATTGGGTTGTACCCTGAGAACTTGGCCTATATGTATATTTCTTGATGCAATTCTTATATATTTGTGTTGAGCATGATGATTGGTGATGAATGATATTTGTAAAATTGCTTTTGGTGATGAAAAACTTGGCTTGATTACATTTACAAGGGCTATATATATCCTCTTCAATTTTTGACGTCCGCCAAGTGTTCGATAAAATGTTTCAATGAAAAAGTCATCACCTACATGATTCTCTTGTTTTCAAATTTCCTATATATTTATAGAGATCATGTTTTGCAAATTAAATGAGTTTTCATAAGCTTCTACAAGTCGTATGATCGACTTTTCCCTCCTATTGGGTCTATAAGCTTCAATGTTCAAATAGCTCGATACATCGGTTTAGTTGCGCACTTTGATATGATTATATGATGTTTTTATCGTGCTAACATTCTTTTTGATGATTCCAAAGGGGAGAAACAGGTTATAAGCTTATTAGCTCATAAAAGCTGAAATAAGCTCGAGAAAGAAGCTATAGGCTATGGCTTCTTAAAGCCATAAGTTGTGGATTATACTTAGTCCAATTGTTGTATTATGGACTTATATACTTGTCTAATGATGTTTTGTTGACAGGGGAGTTTATAAGCTCTTGTACTTAAGATCAATATGTATAAGCTCTTGTCTTAAGATCAATATGTATAAGCTCTTGTACTTAAGATCAATATGTAAAAGCTTGTGGTTAATTGCTTTTACATCACTCTTGTTGTGCATATTGATGGGGAGATTTTGCAAAAATGTTTTTGAAAATCTATACTCCCATCCTTGTGTTTATGTTGCGTGGAATTTTGTCGCTCACAACGTATAGTTCTTTTTAACCGGTAAAATTGTTCGTTTTGAAATCGACCTCGTTAAAATTGTTTTGGTTTGTAATCATCAAAAAGGGGAGATTGTTTGATAAATGGTTTTATCATGATTTTGATGATTTTGTTTTATACCAAAACAATGTTTTTTAAGGGTTATCCAAATACTCTAAATGATTTAAAATGGTTTTAATATTTTCGGAGTATTTCTTCAAGTTTATTTTCGATAAAATTGGAAAATACATTTAATGATTTTGTATCAACATGTTTTTACATCGAAACAATATGTTGTCCTAATACTCCGATCGATCTAAAATGTTTTTACTATTTTTCTGGAGTATTTCTTGAAGTTTATATCGGACAACACTTTTGATGATTTTGTGTTAATGTGTTACTTCATCAAAACTATATTTCTAATGTTGTCCAAAATACTTCCGATCGATTTAAAATGTTTTTACTAATTTTTGGAGTACTTGTTGAGGTTTATTTTAAACAAAAATCGGACAACATTTCATTTCGAAGGTCGACCAAGAAGGAGACCGGTGCACTGGAAATGAGTTTCTTGAAACAGACTCACGGGACTCTCAAAAATAGGTCGGGTGGCCAGGTCCACATGGTGGGCGGCCGGTCGCACCTGGGCGACCGTCGACCACCCCTAGACCGGTCTCCCCATTGTAATTTTGTTGCGTTCTTTTCAAATCTTATTTACTGCGCGACGGTTGCCTATGTTTTGGCAAAAGAAAATCCTAACCGTTGTGCAACATACAACTTTTCCTCAAATTGTGGGATTGATTTCTAACAGCTATAATCTTGATTTTAATTGCAATTTTTTTGTAGATATCAGATTCCAAGAGGAGCCTATCAAGGATCAATCATCTCCTATAAATAGAGGAAGATTTGAAGCACAACAAACAAGAGAGAACAATACAACACAACAAGAAATACTCAAGCAAACACTTGGTCTTATATTGTCATTATTCTTGTTGTAATTTGCCTAGCTTATCACTTTCACATTCTTGAGGTCTAGGCTATTCTTGATTACACTTGCACTCATATTTGTATCATTCATTATCGAGTTGTAATCTTGAATTTGGGTTATCATTCAACACAAGATATCCTTGTGAGTGTTCTTGTGGTAAGAACACGCTTGGGTGATCTAGGTGTTAGGTGTAAGAAGATTGTGGTAATCTTCTTGTTGAGGTGTTGAAGAATTTGGTGTCTTCAAGATTGAGGATTGTGGTAATCTTCTCAAGGTGCCGTTGGAGATTGTGGTAATCTTGAAGAGATTGTGGTAATCTCATAGGTGGTGTTGAAGAAGAGTGTGGTGCTCTTGGTGTTGTTGTAAGTTGATGTTGTATTAATTTTGGTAATTAATAAAATATTTTTCTTTTTTGAAATCCATCCGGATATACTAGGGTGGTAGAGGATTAGGCCCTAGGTGGGTTGAACCTCTAAATCGAATCGTGTTGTTTACTTCCCGCACCTTTATTATTGTCTTGGCTTGTTTTGTTCGAAAAAGAGGCGAAATCAAAAAGATGGAGATAATCTATTCACCCCCTCTATATTATCGTAGCCGCTTGGACTTACAAGTGGTATCAAAGCTAAACTCTTTGGCAAGCTCGTTTCACATCGCTAGTGAAGAAGAACGATCGTCGGCTACGAATGAAGCTCACCCTTCGGCACCTCCACCACCAAGCCACCTCGATTTGATTCCAAAAATTTTGCATTTTGGAAAGAAAGAATGGAATGTTATTTACAAGGTTGCGGGTTCAATATTTGGAACATCATCATCAATGGAGAATCCATTCCGATGAAAGACACACCATACACCTCCAAAGCTCTCAAGGAGCTCAATGATGAAGACAAGAAAATCATCTCTTTAAATGGTAAAGCTCTCAATATTTTATATTGTTCACTTACCAATTTGGAATATGATCTTATTGTAGGAATTGATCGGCTCATGGAGTATGGCAAAAATTAGAAGCCATTCATGAAGTATATGCAAATGATAGGAGCAACTCAAAAGCATCTACTTCTCAAGGGATACAAGGTCAAATCTAAGGAACAAGCCTTTTACAACTTCCAACTATGAAGTAGTCGAACAATGTTCTATGGGCATCGAAGAAGAAAATGAGGTATGTCTTAAACCTCTACTTCCTATGATATTGTTATACAAAATGATTATAGTGATTTGCAAAATGATTTTGATGACCTTCAAAATGAATTCCAAAGTTTACTTGTTAAGTACAAAAATTTGAAAAAGGAATTCAATGTTTTGAAAAATGATAAAGATAGTTTATTTACCTCCTATGAATCACTATCATGTGCTCACACCACCACTCTTGATAAGGTTAGAATCCTTGAAAAATAAAATAGTACTCTTGTTGAGGATATTAATTGCATGAAAAGGGATTTATTAAAATCCAACTTGAGTACCATTAAAATGACTAAGATTGTTGATGTTCATAGTTGTGATAAATTGAAACAAGGACTTGATCATAAGCTTTAGTGTTGTTAATTATGTGAAAATAAATCAAGTCCACTATGCATATTGGTCTTTATGCTCGAGAAATTACTACTTGTTTTTATTGTGGTAAAACGGGTCACACGTTTAATACTTGTCGGGCTAGAAATAGCTCTAATTATTATTGAGACCTAAAAGTCTCAAAGCTAATCCCAAAGGACCCAAACACTTGAGGGTACCACAAAACAATGTCATATTAGGTACACTGGCGGAATAATAATAGAAGAAAACTCATACCACCAAGAAGACATCAAATGACCATTTCGTTTGATCAAAAGAGAAAACGACACCACAACGAATTTCCAAGAGAAAGACTTTATCAACAATGGGAAGGACAAAATACTTGGAAATGGAACAATCGGAGAAGCCATCATCGACAAAATGATTTTCAAAGGGAAGATATCATCAACAATGGGAACGGCACAACCTATGGAGATGGCGAAGTTGATATGTGTAGGATATATATTTCCTCATCCTCTTCAAGAGATGATTAAACTATCGAGGTACGCTCATCATTGGTATTCATCCTATAGACTCAATATATTTTTGTCATATGTCTATGTGCTTGTTTTTTTCAAGTTATTTCAAAGTATTTCATATAAGTGCCATTAAGAGGATTTTTCGATTTTGAAAGGCACTATTCTATAAAGCTTGTTTTATCCGAGACTTGTAAAGGATCATATTTGTTTTGATAAAACATTTGATTTTTATCCTCTTCTCAAAATTATGCATTTGATTGCTTATATTCATTCTTGTCAAAACTCTTGTTCAAATGCTTCTTTTAAATGAGGTCTCAACCATATGCTCTCGGATCTTCAAATTTCAAAAGAGACCTTATATAGCTTTCTATAAGCTTATTTGAACTTACATGTCTTATTGAACTCTTGATGATTTGTTTGAAAGCATAGTATGTGTTACTTGTTATAATGTCTCTATTATTCGATATTACTATGCTTTTTTTGAGGAATTTTTGTATTTTGGAACAAGATAAATGACCAAGGCAAGGTTAGTAGCTCAATGGTATTGTCGAAGAAGGAGGTATTGATTTTGATGTTACATTTGCACCAGTAGCACATTTAGAAGCTATTCGCATTTTACTTGCCCATTCTTGTTTTAAGAAAATTTCAAGATTTACCAACTCAAAACTCTTTTTAATAGAAACAGAGATCTTGTGGAAAAAAAATTTGTGAAGGGGCCAAAAATTGTATATATAATAATGAGGATGTGTTCTCCTTTTTATAGGCCTTGTTCAATCGCTTTTCACTCCAACTTAGTTTCCTATCTTATCTAGAATTTACAGTTCTAGATAGACTCAAACTCTAATTGATAATTATCCGATATAATTACCAACCTAATAATTATATTAATATCATAAATATCTTATATTTATTTAATTCCCAATACAATCAAAACTATAGAATATCCGATATTCCCGAGTTAACTAATATTAATATATTAGCACAAATATTTTTTAAAACTCTTTTCCATAAACCCTTAGAAACATGAAATATTATTTTTAATCCGTTTATTCTAGGAAGGTGAACAGGGACCATGGACCTATAATTATAATCTCCAATAAATTGAATAAATAATTAAACTCTTAATTAAATTATTCGACTTATTAATTCGATATTACTCCACTATAAATTTGAAGTTGCACTCTTATAATTATATAAATATGATATAGTTAAAGTAACACTTTTATAAGTAAAAATATCCGTTTGTTGAGATAAAGTATCATATTTCTTAATACAGTTACAAACTAGGAACAAAAAAAGAGGAAAAATAAAAAATAAATATGATGTAGTTAAAGTAACACTTTTATAAGTATCCATTTATTGAGATAATGTATCAAGATTTTTTAATAGACTTGGGTTCGATTCTTAGCCTTTACATTTATAGGCATTTTTAATTTTTTTAATTACCAGGCGTATTTATGAATGGGTTTATATAAATTATTATACTAAAATTGCACAATAAATACTAGTGATGTAGTGGTAGAACACCACCTTAAGTCTATTAAGGTCGTGAGTTCAATTCCGCTCGGAGAAGATTTTTTTAAATAAGAGGTGCGGTGGTGGGGTCAAGGCGTGGCGGAAGATATTTAAAGTTTAATCAATTAAGCACGTATCAATATTGGAATAAAAAAGTTGAATTGATGTGGGGCTTCTATGTTAAATTTAGTTTAACAAACCTTTTATATGTAGCCCATTTTAACCGATTTGGGTATTTTCACAAGTTGCGATTAAAATATATATAATATATATTAATTCATGACTAGTTTTCAAGTATTAATGTGTTAATTAAATTTCATAAACTTTGGTAAGTTTTGTGGAAAATTCGTACATTATGGTATAACACATTTACTCTTAATATTATCTAGATCTGGAAATTTTAGGACCTAAGATTATTCATTTTATACATGTTTTATTGTTTAATGAGCATATATAAATTTTTATTGGCACATAAATTTATAGTTATTGTTCATAATGTTTAATATTGCTTATAATTATATGCAATATTTTTGTTAAAAAACGTTAGAATAAAATAAAATGTCTAGTGGTCTATGTAATTTTGAACAGTTAGAGATTAGCCGCAACATCTCTAATTATAAAAAAATCATATATCTAGTATTCAAGATCACATATGGAAAATGACATTAATTAAAATTATTCACATTTAATATAATGGATTTTATCCCACATGAACTTTTATTATATTTATGTGATTAATTAGGATATAATATCAAATTATACTTCTTAATTTACCCACATGGATTCAGAAAATGAACATAATTTGATAGTTCTATCATAATGATAAAGAATCTAATCGACAAAATTTAGCCCACAGGCAAGTTTTATGTCAATTGATTCATATTTTATACGCCTTAAATTGATATAAACGTGCATGATTAAATACAGCGAGTGCACCTGTGAGTTTCTCTGATATTAAATGTGACATTCTGAATTAAGATGGGACAATTGTAAAGTTTGGAGGAAGAGAATTCTCCTTTAATTAGGATGGATGGACATTGATTATGCTATTAGAAAAGACGAACCAACTATAAATGAGACCAATAATTTAGATGAAAGTGCTCTTTATGAACGATGTGAGCGGTCTAATCGCCTCACTGTGATGTTAATAAACCAAAATATCTGTTAGTATTCGCAGATTATGTTGATCGGTATGATAATGTCAGGCGCATTCTTTGAAGGTATTGATGAACAATTTACCACTTGAGACAAAGCAATTGCTAGTACTCTAATAATGAAATTCTCATCCTTAAGGCTCACTAGTGTGAGAGGTGCGCGTCGACATCATGCGGGGCGAGGGACATTACGGCTCAACTAAAGACTCTTGAGGTTGAAATGTCTGAATTTTTCCTTGTACACTATATACTAAACACTCTTCCACATCAATATGGACCCTTCAAAATTTCTTATAATACACATAAAGATAAATGGACAATTAATGAACTTATGACCATCTGTGTTCAAGAAGAATGAATGTTGGCTATGGAAAAATGAGAGAGTGCATTGTTGGTGACAAATGACAAGAAAAAGGAAAGAATCGAAATCAAACCAATACGAAGGTGAAAGAAAATATACCACCCCAGGGTAAAATAAAAAAGGAACAAAAATCCTTCTTCGTAAAAAAAAAAAAAAAGGGACACATGAAGAAAGATTGCAATGAATTCAAGAAATGGCTTGAAAAAAAGGTAATTTAATCTCATTAGTCTCATTATGAATCTAATATGGTAATGTTAATTATAATACATGGTGGATTAATTTTGGTCCTACAATCCATGTTTCAAATACCTCACGAGAAATGTGAAACCTAAAGAAGCAGTGGGAAGTGAACAATTCATCTTATCCGGAAACAAGATGAGTTCACATGTGGAGGCTATTGGGACATGCACTTTAATTTTAAGTAATGTTTGTGTTTTAGATTTGGAAAAGACCTTTTATGTTCCAAATATTTCTAGAAATTTGATTTCAGTTTCAAGACTTGTACAATTGGGATATTCCTTTAACTTTTTAGAAATTAATTTCAGTTTGTTTTATCATTCTGAACTTGTTGAAAATGGTAAATTATCATATGGTATTTTCTCCATTAATCTACAATATAATGATCATAATGTTATGCATGTTCACACTGGTGTTAAAAGATATATTATGAATGAAGATTCTTCTAGTTTGCGGCATTGAAGGTTATTCACATCTCCATAGATAGAATTAAATTAATAAATGATGGAGTATTTAATACTTTGAAATTTACTGATTTTGATACTTGTGTGGACTGCATTAAAGGAAAACAGACCAACAAGTCAAAGAAAGATGATAAGAGAAGTTCATACATTCAGATATATGCAGTCTAGATATGGACTCATATGGTCCAAAATACTTTATCTATTTCATTGATGATTATTCACGATATATGTATATCTACTTGCTTCATAATAAAGACGATGCATTAGATGCCTTTAAGACATTTAAAGCAGAAGTAGAGAAATAATGTGGTAAACAAATAAAAATCGTGAGAACTGATAGAGGTGGGGAATATTATGGTAGATACATTGAGAATGGACAAGCACCTAGTCCATTTGCAAGGTTTCTTCAAGAGCATGGGATTGTTCCCCAATACATCATGTCTAGTTCTCCAGACCAAAATGGTGTAGCTGAAAGAAGAAACCGAACATTATTGGACATGGTGCGTAGTATGTTAAGTAGTTCGAAGCTACCTAAATCCTTATAGGCTGAAGCTCTTAAAACGGTTGTGTATATATTAAATCGGGTTCCAACTAAGGTTGTTCCAAAAACACCTTTTGAACTATGGAAAGGCTGGAAACTAGTTTGCGACATATCACATTTGGGATTGTCCGTGCGAAAAGAGTTTACAATCCATAAGAGAAAAGCTAGATCCAGGACCATTAATGCGTATTTCATTGGATATGCCTAAAGGTCTAAAGGATATAAATTTTACTTGTCCATCCCATAACATTAGATTTGTGGAATCAAAAATACAAAGTTTTTTGAAAATAACTTGATTAGTGGGAGTGATTAATTAAATAAATCAAACTTTGAAACCGATCAACCTTCCACATTAAGTGATAAATTGGTTGTCATTGATTACACTTCTCAAGTTCAATTGAGTGTCGTACAACCAATTATTGAAGTTTCACAAATTGTTGATAATCCAAAGAGAACAAATTGTTCAAATACCGATAATGTTGAACCAACATTAAGAAGATCTAGTAGAGTAAGAAAATCAGCAATCTATGATGATTATATTGTGTATCTGCAGGAATTGGACTATAACATTGGCCGTAAAAACAATCTGAAATGTTTTCACAAGCTATGAACTATAAAGAATCAAATTTATGGTACAATGCTATGAAAGATGAGATAAATTCTATGGCATCTAATGTAGTCAGGATCTTGTTGAGTTACCCAATGGTGCAAAGGCCATAGGGAGTAAATGGGTTTTTAAAACAAAGAAAGATTCATTGGGCAACATCGAGGATATAAAGCAAGACTCATTGCTAAAGGATTTACTCAAAGGAAAGGAATCAATTTCAAAGAAGCTTTTTCTCTGCTTCTATAAAGGATTCTTTCAGATTATTATGGCATTAGTTGCATATTTTGACTTAGAATTGCAACAAATGGATGTGAAAACGACTTTTTCAATGATGATCTAGAGGAAGAGATATATATGAAACAACCGTAAGGTTTCTCCTCTAGTAAAAATGAGCAATTGGTATGCAAGCTTAAGAAATCTGTATATGGATTGAAACAAGCCTCCCGACAATGGTATTTCAAATTTCATGATATTATCTCTTTATTCGGGTTTGTAGAGAATATCATGGATCAATGTATATACCGAGGAAGGTTAGTGGGAGTAAAATTTTGTTTTCTTATCTATATGTAGATGATATTTCACTTGGCAACAAATGATAAGGGATTGTTACATAAGGTGAAATAACTCCTCTCTAAAAACTTTGATATGAAAGATATGGGTGAAACATCTTACGTCATTGGCATAAAAATCAATAGAGACAGACTTAAAGGCATTTTAGGCTGTCACAAGAAACCTATATTAACAAAGTTTTAGAAAGATTTCGGATGAAAGATTGTTTACCAAGTATAGCTCCTATTATAAAGGAGATAAATTCAATTTAGTCCATGTCCCAAAAATGATTTTGAAAAGGAACAAATGAAGAATATTTCATATCTTACGATATTGGAAGTCTAATGTATGCTTAGGTCTATATAAGACCTGACATTACATTTGTTGTTGGAGTATTAGGAAGATATCGAGAATAGTCCGAATTGACCACTAGAAAGTTCGCAAAAAAGTTAATGAGATACCTTCAAGGGACAAAAGATTACATGCTTGTATCAACGAATCGATAAGTTGGAAGTCATTGGCTACTATGTTTGATTTTATCTTTGATTGTGTTGATTCACGAAAATCAACATCTAGGTATATTTTTATATTTGCCGGTGGAGCTATATCTTGGTGAAGCACAAAGGAAACTTTAATTGCTACTTCCACAATGGAAGTTGAGTTCATATATTTCTATGAGGCAACTTCACATGGCGTCGACTAAAAGTTTTATTTATGAGCTTAGAATTGTTGATTCCATTTCCAGGTCATTAATGACAATTGAACAATTCACCGCGGTATTTATGGCTAAAAATAACAAAAGTAGTAGTCGAAACAAATATTTCGACATAAAGTATTTATCCATAATAGAACGTGTTAAATATAAAACAGTGGTCATTAAACATGTTAATAATGAATTGATGATTGTCGATCCTTTGACAAAAGGCATGCCACCATACAAGTTCAAGGATCATGTAGAGCGTATGAGACTTGGTTCTTCATTATGATTTTGTAAGAATCATTGTTGTAAAACTCTATATCAGTAATGATAATTCTCATATTTCAGTTGTGTACACGTTCATTTGAGAATATCTTCAAGAAAGGACCTAGAATAAACATAAAACTAGTTTGTTCATTAAGTTTTATTGGCTTGTGATACATAGAAGATAATGCTCAATCTTTGAGAACCCATCACTATGAATCATGCATTTTATTTCTTATTTATGATAATAGAAGATATGGGCCAAGTGGGAGAATATTAATTATTTTCATAAGTGGCCCATGTGATAAAATTATTTTAACATCTTTTTGCCATATGGTTGTGCGTTGTAAAGTCATGAAAGACTGTAAAGTATGAATTAACAACTTACAACTACTTGAAACCAAGATGGCCATCCTCTATCTTGAGGATTAAAAATCGCAGGCTCCATGATGGAAAAAGCCTATATAAAGAACATTAAGTTAGGTCCCTAAAATCATCCTTCCTATTTAGATACACCATCAATCAGGGAAAGAAGATATTTTAGAAGTTCCTAACAGAAGAAAAACTTCAAGCAATTCAAGAAACAACTCAATCTCTAATTTTTCAGATTCAACTATATCAATGGTCGGATGTAATATCGATTCAATTTTCGCATTATGGTCTTATGTATTACTATCGATTGAAGACCATAGTAGATCATGCTTAAATATATCTAATAGGAACTGGATCTTGCCCATCGGGAAAATTATAAATTTAGTCATGTAACTATATGTAATACCTTTTTCCGTCCTATTAAAAATGTTGTTTGCACGAAAGTCCAAAAACGTTGTTTGATGTAGATATATTGTTGTTTTGTTGGTGTCTCGTGGACGCCAAAAACATTCCATGTAATCAAGTTTCTTACACCTATGATGCGCGTCAATTAAAAAAAAGCCACATCATTTAAAAGTAGAGGAAAATGGGAAATTTGATAAAATACCCTTTCACCAAGGGGTAGTATTGATTTTCGCCCCCATGTATTAAAACAAGATTTTTGTCCATTTTTCTCAACCAAAAAGACCATAATACCCCTCTTACTTAAAAAGAAAGAAAAGAAGGAAAAAAAGAGCAAAGGACGTATTACGGGAGATTGAAAAAGAACCAAAAGTCTAACTTTTGGTATTCA
This sequence comes from Rehmannia glutinosa, assembly GCA_016081115.2. Lineage (NCBI taxonomy): Eukaryota > Viridiplantae > Streptophyta > Magnoliopsida > Lamiales > Orobanchaceae > Rehmannia > Rehmannia glutinosa. Next base: position 197,935 of record JABTTQ020003264.1, on the reverse strand, counting down.
AAATCAAATCAAAACCTCTTCAACCCTCATCCATTTCCAAACCGACACACCGCGTACTAAAGCCCGCCGACCACCGCCACTAAAGCCCTCAGTTCCACCATGATCACGAGCACCACAGTTCGCCACCTTAACGAGCACCTCGGTTCCGGTACGAGCACCACAATTCTCCTTCTTTCAAAAAGGTATGTTTCATCTTCCTCCATAATGTGTGTTTATTTCGTGTAGATTGAGTGTGTGTAAAGTTTGTGTGTGTAGTATACATTATTATATTTCTACAAAACTAGGATTTGTTTGGATTTTTTCATGTTAAATATTTAATTTTGTTTGGTTTTTTTTTTATGTAATTTTATATGAGAAATTATATAATTGTGTTTTTATGTAATAAATTGTTTGTTTGGTTATGAGTTGAACAAAGTAGGTTGAGCCCACTTTGTACTTTGTTCAACATACATTTTAATCGATCCCACCTGCCCGCTCACATTCCTGCGCCACATACCTTGTTAAACTTCGGTGTCCACATGTGTGTCCACTCCATATGCTATTTTCTAATTAGCTCACATGTATGCCTACTTCTTAATTTATTTCCATGTTATTTTCCAATTAACCCACTTGTATATTCACCTCTTATTTTACATGTTTTATTTTTTGACACTTACTAACATGTCTAATTTTATGTTTAGGTTGATAAAATGGCACTTGTTCCTAACAAGAAGGATCATCTTCCAAAGAAAAGTTAAGTGCTCGTTGCAATTTGAGCACTACATTGGAAAAAGTTAGATGGTGTCTCAGTGATCATAACACAAATAGATTCAAACAATCATATTTTGGCCATTTTTTGGATGTGGCGAAGATTAAATTCCAAGGCCAACCTTATCTACACTTGCTTTTTAGGCAAGATACATCCCAATCAACAGACAAGATAATATTCCACATCAACAACAAAGAGGCCGAGTTTGGAATAAACGAGTTCTTGTTGATTACAGGACTTTCTTTTGGTCCTAAGTCTGTTATTCCTTCTAGCTCCACTATTTTTCATAAATGCTTTAGAAGGATTGACCCATTGTGTTTATCGGATGTAGAAGACGCTTGGGTAGTTGGTCAAAAAGGGAAAAAAGTGACGGGGATATGATGTTGAAGTTGGCATTACTGTATTTCCTCTATAGTGCTCTATTGATTAGAGATCGTAAAAGCAAAAAAAATTGATAGTGAATATGTTCACTTAGTTGAGGATTTGGGTGCTTTCCATTCATATCCTTGGGATCGGGTAGACTTTGAATATTTGGTGAAGGAGATCCGTAAGTGTATGAATGGAAGAATTGAGGGATACCATGAAAGAAAGAAGCAAAAGGTGAACCATCAATTTGAGCATATTGATATCTACGGCTTCCACCCTGCTCTTCAAGTTTGGACATATGAGGCGATCCCAGGTGTCGCCAAGATATGTGCAAAAAATGTTCCAAAAAATAAGAACAGAGTGCCACGTATTCTACGCGAGACAAACGAAGTTGTGGTATTGTTTGACACATTGACAAAATTGGTTTTCAAGACTTTATTTCTTGGAGATATGGATAATGTAACTAATCTTTATATACAAATATTATTCTATAAGTGCATTCAAATCAATTTTAAAAAATGCCCACCCTCATGCCCACCGTCTTGCCCACTTCTCTGCATATATAACCTCTATGTCTCATCTAAAAATGCCCACCTCTCCTGCCCACATCCTCCGGGCCCACTATCTTAACCACATCTCTCCCACATTATTTTTGTTAAACATGATTATTGATTTATTTAAATATTTTTGTAGGTTGTTATTCACCGAAATTTATTCGCCTCGAAAGCGGGCGGATGGTGAGTATTTCACAAATGTTGTTGTTTGAGCCAAGAATATTGAGCAAAATAGCAATAACAAAAAAACAAAGATGAATGTCTTGAAAAAAGAAACCGAAAGTGTGGAGATTGAGGAGGAGAATAAAGAGGATGAGTTGGATGAGGGGATGAAGTTGATGAAAAGAATGAGACGAAGAACTACGTCGACATTCAATATGAAGAAAGGTCAAAATTGTGGTGGGACTTGAAGGGTTTGAGGATGAGGATTGATGATATGGAGGCCACTATTACAAAAAGACGCGTTCTTCAAAGATGAATGCTTTATTGTCTCTGTGGGCTCAAAAGACCGAGTTGGTGACTTCAACATTGATGCTAAGGTACTTGATGTGGTGACTAATCTATTGCTATTAGTCCTAAGAAAGTAGAAACTCAAGACTGTCAAAATTGTGTATAAAAAAAAGTAGGAGCAAGAGGACTAGGAAGTCGGGACCTTCTCGACGTCGCCATTCACTCGACCCTAGTCATCATGTCCATCTCGGGGAGAAGTCAAAGATCATGTACGATTCAATGAGTTATTTTCCTCCGGTAATAATAGATGAATTTAAGAAGTGGTTGAATAAAAATAAAGAAAACAAAGACGTCATTGTTGCTTGCTCTGTTGAACCCAACTTCCCGTTAATGATTCATGGTTCAACAAAGATAGAGACCTGGAGAGGTGGCTTGATGATGTGGTATTTAAACCATGTCAATATATAATTTTTATACGAAATTAGTTTCGTTATATAATTGAACTAATCATTTTGACATTGCGGCAAGTGGACTAACTATTGCATTTGGTGGTGTATAAGGCCAAAAAATGGCCGATCATTTTTTGCCAAATCGACCACAATTGACTTCTTATTTTGGGTATGAGATGCAACATTTGAATTTTTTGGATTTTCTTTTTTTGTCTTTTGTTACTAAAATGATGTTACTTGTACATAATAATTTGACGAAGACATGGCAAAAAATGTGCTCAAGATCAATAGAGAGCATGGTTAAATGGTCGTGGTGGGAAATTGACGAGGCATTAATGGATTATGTCACCAACCGACTACCATGTGACGACTTCCATCTATCGTGGGCTGACGTTGAAAAGATTTATGGAATTGCTCACGTGAATGGAAACCATTGGGTGTTGTACAAGCTCAATATCTCGAACCAGTCCATTATGATTTACGATTCATTGTCAAAGAATCGTCCCCTTTCTGAGTATGTTGAGGACTTCAACATGATGGCAAAATACTCCCGATATTTGCGATGAAGCAAATGTGTGGGCACCAAGCCACGGAATTGGTCGGTTCACCGTCACGAGCACCCTCCACAACAAGCAATTTTAGTGATTGTGGTATTGTGGCTGATAAATATATGGAGACATTGGTGACATGACGTACGATTGACAATCTAAAAGCTAACCGTTGCCGTGATTATCGACTCATAATTTGTGCTGAGATTTTTAAAGAAGACAATATAAATTGGTGAATTGGTTAATGACTAAGTTTTTGTATAAGTTTTGAAGACAATTTATAGAATGTACATTTTTATGTTAAGTATGTACTTTGCTTTTTCTTTTTTTCCATGCGTATTTACCCAACCAATTGCCCACTCCACTTCCCACATGTCCCTTATGTGATCTCTATGATTCAATAAATGAACTTGCCCACCCCATTGCCCACTTTATTGCCCACTCCACGACTTAGGCACCGGTCGCTATACAGGGCGACCGGTCGACCTCACTGCCCACCCTACTGCCCACTCTAATGCCCACTCTACGACTTCAGGCGCAAGGCGACCAGTCGACTTCATTGCCCACTTGTCCCATAATGATGTCACTATCTCAGTAAATAAATTTGTCCAACCATCTTCCCACCCCACTGCACATTTGTCCCATAATGATCTCACTGTCTCACAGTAAATGAACTTACATCACATACAAGTAGAATACAACAACAACAAACAACAACAAACTAAGCCTTAATCCCACTCGTGGGGCCTCGGCTATACTACGGATCATATCGCGCCATCATTTACGGTCATAAGCCATATTTTCATTTATTTCTAGTATAACATGTCTTGTTTAATAGCTTCTTTCCAAGTCTTTTTAGGCCTACCTCTGCCTCTTTTTGATTTATGTGAGTGATTCCCCGCTTCTAAACGCCGCACAGTGCATCTAAAGGTCTCCTATAAACATGTCCAAACCATCTTAATCGTGTTTCTCTAATTTTCTCATCTATTGGTGCTACTCCCATTTTGTTTCTAATGTGTTCATTTCTTATTCTATCTAATCTAGTGTGTCCGCACATCCATCTTAACATTCTCATCTCTGCTACCCTCATTTTTTGTTCGTGTGTATATTTAGTCGCCCAACATTCTGCTCCATAAAGCATTGTGGGCCTTATGGCCATTTTATAAAATTTTCCTTTCAATTTTAATGGTATTTTACGATCACAAAGGATAGAAGATGCACTCCTCCATTTATTCCAACCCGCCTGGATCCTATGTGTGACATCCTTATTGATTTCTCCGTTCTCTTCAATTATAGATCCTAAGTATTTAATACTCTTTGTTATACTCACTTCATGCCCATCAATTTTAACCTTCGTCTCATTGTTCCTGTTGTTTTTACTAAAGTGGCATTCCATGTATTCTGTTTTAGCCATACTTATAGTAAAACCTTTTGATTCGAGTGCTTCTCTCCAAATTTCCAATTTTGCATTTACTCCTTCCCTTGTTTCATCAATTAAAACTATATCGTCCGCAAATAGCATACATTCAGGGATGGATTTTTGTAAGTGTTTAGTGATTTCATCAATTATTAGGATAAAAAGGTAAGGGCTTAGAACGGATCCCGATGCAAACCTATAGTGTTTGGGAATTCACTAGATATTCCCGTTGGTGTCTGATACATGTTGTTATATCATCATACATATCTTTTATGGCATCTATGTAAGCTATTTTTATTCCTCTTTTTTTCCAATATGCGCCACATTATATCCCTGGGTTGACTCTATCGTATGCCTTTTCAAGGTCAATAAAAACCATATGTAAATCTTGTTTTCTCTTGTTATATTGTTCACATAATCGTCTAATTAAGTGTATAGCTTCAATTGTGGACCTTCCTGGCATGAAGCCAAATTGATTATCACATACAAGTAGAATAGATTACAATAATCATTTTTGTCAAAAGAAAAAAGACTACATTATTCAATACCACAACTTAATTAAATAAGAAGTACAATGCGATAATACATTACATCAATATTTTATGTCTTTGAATAATACATCACAAACTCATTCTCATGTGATTATTCACCGAATTTTTGGGATTTAATTAAATGGTTAATATATTATTATCCCAAATTATTCTAGCCTTTGATGTAAATGAGGGAGGGTTGAGATTAGTCCACACTGTCTCACCATAAAATCTGGTCTCATTGGATCCTCCTCCTATATATATATATATATATATATATATATATATCTTAATCTTAATTCTGTTATGGCAATTTAGTAGCGGGAAATATGACATAACTTTTAAAATTGAATGATGGCTTAACAAAACAATAATTAAAAAAACATTATTATTGTAACTAACTATTGGCACAAATGACATGATCAAATCTAAAATTTTAATTTATTTCCGTAACTTAAAAAATTACAAATTAAAAAAAAATATTCATCAAAAACGACAAAATTGGCTTGAAAAAATCACATTCCCCACCATGATGTTCAAAAATTTTGATTTTGTGGGCGCAAATCAATTTTGCTACACAATCCATCTCTAAGATATATGTTGTACTAAAACAAATTCTATGATATATATTTACTCGAAAATCGAGGCGAGAGAATAAGATAGGAAATATACTTAAATATGATGTTTAACCGTATATCAAATCTTAATTGGATATAAATATTACAATTTCGGCATGAAATCAGTAACAAACTCTCTTCAACTCACTTTCTCACGTTTTCTCTCTCTAAGTCTATCACTTTTCTCTAACTCTACAAAGTCGAAACAAATACCTCAACGAACTTATTTAATTCTACACTCCTAATTGTCACTTTTTGTCGTTGGACACTTTATCACTTTCTTCTAATTTGTTGCTTCTTCTTAACAAAGTCCTATTGTGGATCATTATATGTTAATCATGAATACTCGTGATGCCTAGAAATCCCGCAAATCTTCCGTCCGCAAGCACCCGTCCACAAATCTAACTCGTCGACTTTTTCACTACATGTTGCCTATTTTTCAACATACATATTATCGCAAGCCGAATACATAATTCTTCCTTGGTAATGAAAACTTGGCTTTCTTGAATATCATTTTCCATTGCAATTGAGTTACAAATGCTTGTTAGAGTGCTTGAATAATGACTGTTAGGAAATTTATTGTTTAGATTTTGATGAATGCCATGTAAAACTTAGAATAGGAAGTTGGCACCCCAATTCTTGTTGTAAAATGCATTTTAATAAATAGAGTGGGCCAAGGTTTGAGTTAAGTCGCTACGCCCTAACATGCAAGAAGACAATCAAGACTAGAAGGAAGACTCACATGCGAGACAAATGAGTATAGCAAAGAAGAGAGTAGACGGGAACTCTCTTGCGAAGAAAGCGGTGAGATGCGGTGAGTGGAGTATCGGTCAAGTCAACTCGAGAAAAGCCAAGTCTCAAGTTGAAGTGACGGAAGAGTCATCCAATGATTGGAAGTCGACTCTAAGTCACCTGGGAAAGCGAAGAAATGCGGTCAAGTCGAGATAATCAAAAAGATCCGTTTGCCGAGAAATCAAGAGAATTACTTAAACAAGTAATATCTCCATATCACCTTTCTCGGAGTGCTCGGTCCCGAGGAAGCGTGCAAAAGGAATGAACCAATGGGAAGCACTACACCGTGTAAGAACTCGAAAAGGTGAAAGAACAATTCATACGAGGAAATGGCAATTCCAAGGATCGCAACAAGACAAGCTAACGATCGCAAGTGACTTTCAAAAATAAGCTTTATCTCTTCAATGGGCAAATTTTTGAAAGATCACTATAAAAGGCGAGGAGTTTATTTGAGAATAAAGAGACACAAGAGACAGACTAACCAAAAACGTTCAAGCAATTATTAGAAAATGCAAATATTCTCAATCCTCAAGCCTGCACTACGAAGAACATCAATCCAACACTCACCGTGAAGGAAAGATAACTTCAATCGGTTGAAGAGGAAAATCTTGAAAAATCAAGGGGTCCACATTCCACGAAGGATTGTAGGAAGGTTCAAGGTCGAACCAAGTCTTAAGCTTTTGGAGGGCTTCGTGATCAAATCCAAAGAGCTTGAGCAAGTGAGTCAGAGTAGTAGCAAGCGGTGCCCTGTGAAGAAGAAGGCGAGTCGTCACGAGAAGCCGGTGAGTGATCAAGGCGTCTCCGCATCGAGTCCCAAGGATCAAGTCACCGTGTGATCAAGACTTTGTATCCGGGTGTTACCACTTTATATATCGATCATTACCTAGTGGATTCCTCCGAGGAGTTGGAGAAGAGAGGAGTAGAAGAATTACCCCATCTTCGAACCTCTATAAAAATTTCTTTGTGTCATTTACATTTCAAGACTTTAATTCCTGCATTTTAATTGTTTAAATCTGATAGATTTGCTATCCACTTGATAATTTATAAGTACTAAACTAAGCACTAAATCCTTGCTTAACCAAACTTAAGGGTGTTAAGTCTTCCGCTGAAAACAAAACCACAAATTGAGTTAATTTAGAGCCAACAATTGAGTTATTCCATCAACGGCTCGATTGAGTCTATTGAGAGACTAACTCTCTTGATTGACTAAATTGATTGTCCATCAAGACACAACTGTGTAGTATCAACTTCTGTATATTTAAAAGGACTAAATCGAAAATTTGGTAAGGTTTATTCAACCCCCCTTCTAAACCTTACACTTACACCCCTTTGGGACCTACATGACCCACACGACTCGACCCGATTCCGACTAAGTTTTTTTTATTCGCCGATCATATCGCCCTCTTCCCCCTGCCCACTTTCTTGCCTACTATGATGCCCGTCTCTTTGCCCTTTTTCTTGCCCAAAATCCTCTCTGCCTTCGTTTTGCACTGCCCGCCTTTATGCTCACAACCCTCTTTGCCTTTTTGTTTTGCACATCTTCTTGTCTATCATGTTGCCCACCTCCCCCACAATCATGCATGCCTTTTTTTTTTTTTTGCACATCGTCTTGCCTACCATGCTTCTCCCCGCCCCACGCCACCAACACGCCTTGATGATTTCACAAGAAAATGAACTTATATCACATACAAGTAGAATAGATTACAATAATTATTTTTGTCAAAAGAAAAAGACTACATTATTCAATACCACAACTTAATTAAATAAGAAGTACAATGTGATAATACATTACATCAATATTTTGTGTCTTTGAATAATACATCACAAACCCATTCTCATGTGATTATTCACTAGAATTTTTTGGGATTTAATTAAATAGTTAATATATTATTATCCCAAATTATTCCTAGCCTTTGATGTAAATGAGGAGGGTTGGGATTAGTCCGCACTGTCTCACCATAAAACGTGGTCTCATTGGATCCTCCTCATATATATATATATATATATATATATATATCTTAATCTTAATTATGTTATGGCAATTTAGTAGCGGAAATATGATATAACTTTTAAAAATTGAATGATGGCTTAACAAAAAATAATTAACAAAAAATTATTATTTTAACTAACTATTGGCACAAATGACATGATCAAATCTAAAATTTTAATTTATTTCCGTAACTTATAAAATTCACAAATTAAAGAAAATATATATTCATCAAAAACGACAAATTTGGCTAGAAAAATCACATTCCCCACCATGATGTTAAAAAATTTTGATTTTGTGGGCGCAAATCAATTTTGCTACACAATCCATCTCTAAGATATATGTTGTACTAAAACAAATTCTACGATATATATTTACTCGAAAATGCGAGGCGGAGAATGAGATAGGAAATATACTTAAATATGATGTTTAACCGTATATCAACTCCTAATTGGATATAAATATTACAATTTCGGCACGAAATCCATAACAAACTCTCTTCAACTCTCTTTCTCACGTTTTCTCTCTCTAAGTCTATCACTTTTCTCTAACTCTACAAACCTGAAACAAATACCTCAACGAACTTATTTAATTCTACACTCTAATTGTCACTTTTTGTCGTTGGACACTTTATCACTTTCTTCTAATTTGTTGCTTCTTCTTCAGAACAAAGTCCTATTGTGGATCATTATATGTTAATCATGAATACTTTCATGCCTATAAATCCCGCAAATCTTCCGTGCCGCAAGCACCCATCCACAAATCTAACTCTGTCGACTTTTTCACTACATGTTGCCTATTTTTCAAATACATATTATCGCAAGCCACGACATAATTCTTCCTTGGTAATGAAAACTCGGCCTTCTTGAATATCATTTTCCATTGGAATTGAGTTACAAATGCTTGTTAGAGTGCTTGAATAATGACCCACACCACTCGACCGATTCCGACTAAGTTTTTATTCGCCGATCATATCACCCTCTCCCCGCCCACTTACTTGGTGATCTTTCGCCCACTTTATTGCCGACTATGATGCCCGCCTCTTTACCCATTTTCTTGCCCAAAATCCTCTCTGCGCTTCATTTTGACCGCCCACCTTTTTACTCACAACCCTCTTTGCCTTTTTGTTTTGCAAATCTTCTTGTTTATCATGTTGCCCACCTCCCCGCCACAATCATGCATGTCTTTTTTTTTTTTTGCACATCTTCTTGCCTACCATGCTTCTCCCCGCCTTCCAGCCCACCAATATGCCTTGATGGTTTCACAAAGAAATGAAATTACATCACATACAAGTAGAATAGATCACAATAATCATTCTTGTCAAAAGAAAAAGACTACATTATTCAATACCACAACTTAATTAAATAAGAAGTATAATGCGATAATACATTACATCAATATTTTGTGTCTTTGAATAATACATCACAAACCCATTCTCATGTGATTATTCACTAGAATTTTTGGGATTTAATTAAATAGTTAATATATTATTATCCCAAATTATTCCTAGCCTTTGATGTAAATGAGGGAGGGTTGAGATTAGTCCGCACTTGTCTCACCATAAAATGTGGTCTCATTGGATCCTCCTCCTATATATATATATATATATATATATATATATCTTAATCTTAATTCTCGTTATGGCAATTTAGTAGCGGAAATATGATATAACTTTTAAAAATTGAATGATGGCTTAACAAAAAGTAATTAACAAAAAATATTATTTTAACTAACTATTGGCACAAATGACATGATCAAATCTAAAATTTTAATTTATTTCCGTAACTTATAAAATTCACAAATTAAAGAAAATATATATTCATCAAAAACAACAAATTTGGCTTGAAAAAATCACATTCCCCACCATGATGTTAAATAATTTTGATTTTGTGGGCGCAAATCAATTTTGCTACACAATCCATCTCTAAGATATATGTTGTACTAAAAAATTCTACGATATATATTTACTCGAAAATCGAGGAGAGAATGAGATATGAAATATACTTAAATCGATGTTTAACCGTATATCAACTCCTAATTAGATATAAATATTACAATTTACTCGCTTGAAATTAAGTAACAAACTCTCTTCAATTCTCTTTCTCACGTTTTTTTCTCTCTAAGTCTATCACTTTTCTCAAACTCTACAAACCTGAAACAAATACCTCAACGAACTTATTTACTATACTCCTAATTGTCACTTTTTGTCGTTGGACTCTTTATCACTTTCTTCTAATTTGTTGCTTCTTCTTCGAAACAGTCATATTGTGGATCATTATATGTTAATCATGAATACTCGGATGCCTAGAAATCCCGCAAATCTTCCGTCATAGCACCCGTCCACAAATCTAACTTTGTCCGACTTTTTCACCACATGTTGCCTATTTTTCAACATACATATTATCACAAGCCGACATAATTCTTCATTGGTAATGAAAACTTGGCCTTCTTGAATATATTCTTCCATTGCAATTGAGTTAAAAATGCTTGTTCGAGTGCTTGAATAATGACCCACACCACTCGATCGATTCCGACTAAGTTTTTATTTGCCGATCATATCGCCCACTTCCCCGCCCACTTACTTGGTGATCTTTCTCGCCCACTTTCTTGCCTACTATGATGCCCGCCTCTTTGCCCTTTTTCTTGCCCAAAATCCTCTTTGCCTTCGTTTTGCCTTTGCCGCCCGCCTTTATGCTCACAACCCTCTTTGCCTCTTTGTTTTGCATATCTTCTTGTCTATCATGTTGCCCACCTCCACCGCCCACAATCATGCATGCCTTTTTTTTTTTTGCACATCTTCTTGCCTACCATGCTTCTCCCCGCCTTCCACCCCACCAACATGCCTTGATGGCTTCACAAAGAAATGAACTTACATCACATACAAGTAGAATAGATCACAATAATCATTCTTGTCAAAAGAAAAAGACTACATTATTCAATACCACAACTTAATTAAATAAGAAGTATAATGCGATAATACATTACATCAATATTTTGTGTCTTTGAATAATACATCACAAACCCATTCTCATGTGATTATTCACTAGAATTTTTGGGATTTAATTAAATAGTTAATATATTATTATCCCAAATTATTCCTAGCCTTTGATGTAAATGATGGAGGGTTGAGATTAGTCCGCACTTTGTCTCACCATAAAATGTGGTCTCATTGGATCCTCCTATATATATATATATATATATATATATATATCTTAATCTTAATTCTGTTATGGCAATTTAGTAGCGGAAATATGATATAACTTTTAAAAATTGAATGATGGCTTAACAAAAAATAATTAACAAAAAATATTATTTTAACTAACTATTGGCACAAATGACATGATCAAATCTAAAATTTTAATTTATTTCCGTAACTTATAAAATTCACAAATTAAAGAAAATATATATTCATCAAAAACGACAAATTTGGCTTGAAAAAATCACATTCCCCACCATGATGTTAAATAATTTTGATTTTGTGGGCGCAAATCAATTTTGCTACACAATCCATCTCTAAGATATATGTTGTACTAAAAAAATTCTACGATATATATTTACTCGAAAATCGAGGAGAGAATGAGATATGAAATATACTTAAATCGATGTTTAACCGTATATCAAGTCCTAATTAGATATAAATATTACAATTTCTGCTTGAAATTCGTAACAAACTCTCTTTCAATTCTCTTTCTCACGTTTTTTTTTTTTCTCTCTAAGTCTATCACTTTTCTCAAACTCTACAAACCTGGAAACAAATACCTCAACGAACTTATTTACTACACTCCTAATTGTCACCTTTTGTCGTTGGACTCTTTATCACTTTCTTCTAATTTGTTGCTTCTTCTTGAGCAGAGTCATATTGTGGATCATTATATGTTAATCATGAATACTCGATGCCTAGAAATCCCGCAAATCTTCCGTCGCAAGCACCCGTCCACAAATCTAACTTTGTCCGACTTTTTCACCACATGTTGCCTATTTTTCAACATACATATTATCACAAGCCGACATAATTCTTCATTGGTAATGAAAACTTGGCCTTCTTGAATATATTCTTCCATTGCAATTGAGTTAAAAATGCTTGTTCGAGTGCTTGAATAATGACCCACACCACTACGATCGATTCAGTAAGTTTTATTTGCCGATCATATCGCCCACTTCCCCGCCCACTTACTTAGTGATCTTTACCGCCCACTTTCTTGCCTACTATGATGCCCGCCTCTTTGCCCCTTTTCTTGCCCAAAATCCTCTCTGCCTTCGTTTTGACCGCCCGCCTTTATGCTCACAACCCTCTTTTGCCTTTTTGTTTTGCACGTCTTCTTGTCTATCATGTTGCCCACCTCCCTGCCGCCACAATCATGCATGTCTTTTTTTGCACATCTTCTTGCCTACCATGCTTCTCCCCGCCTTCCACCACCAACATGCCTTGATGGCTTCAGTAAAATGAACTTACATCACATACAAGTAGAATAGATCACAATAATCATTCTTGTCAAAAGAAAAGACTACATTATTCAATACCACAACTTAATTAAATAAGAAGTATAATGCGATAATACATTACATCAATATTTTGTGTCTTTGAATAATACATCACAAACCCATTCTCATGTGATTATTCACTAGAATTTTTGGGATTTAATTAAATAGTTAATATATTATAATCCCAAATTATTCCTAGCCTTTTGATGTAAATGATGGAGGGTTGAGATTAGTCCGCACTGTCTCACCATAAAATGTGGTCTCATTGGATCCTCCTATATATATATATATCTTAATCTTAATTCTGTTATGGCAATTTAGTAGCGGGAAATATGATATAACTTTTAAAAATTGAATGATGGCTTAACAAAAAATAATTAACAAAAAATATTATTTTAACTAACTATTGGCACAAATGACATGATCAAATCTAAAATTTTAATTTATTTCCGTAACTTATAAAATTCACAAATTAAAGAAAATATATATTCATCAAAAACGACAAATTTGGCTTGAAAAAATCACATTCCCCACCATGATGTTAAATAATTTTGATTTTGTGGCGCAAATCAATTTTGCTACACAATCCATCTCTAAGATATATGTTGTACTAAAAAAATTCTACGATATATATTTACTTAAAATCTGAGGAGAGAATGAGATATGAAATATACTTAAATCGATGTTTAACCGTATATCAAGTCCTAATTAGATATAAATATTACAATTTCTCGCTTGAAATTCGTAACAAACTCTCTTCATTCTCTTTCTCACGTTTTTTCTCTCTAAGTCTATCACTTTTCTCAAACTCTACAAACCTCGAAACAAATACCTCAAACGAACTTATTTACTACACTCCTAATTGTCACCTTTTGTCGTTGGACTCTTTATCACTTTCTTCTAATTTGTTGCTTCTTCTTCTAAATGAGTCATATTGTGGATCATTATATGTTAATCATGAATACTCGGATGCCTAGAAATCCCGCAAATCTTCCGTCGCAAGCACCCGCCCACAAATCTAACTTTGTCCGACTTTTTCACCACATGTTGCCTATTTTTCAACATACATATTATCACAAGCCGTTGACATAATTCTTCATTGGTAATGAAAACTTGGCCTTCTTGAATATATTCTTCAATTGCAATTGAGTTAAAAATGCTTGTTAGAGTGCTTGAATAATGACCCACACCACTCGATCGATTCAGACTAAGTTTTTATTTGCCGATCATATCGCCCACTTCCCCGCCCACTTACTTAGTGATCTTTCTGCCCACTTTCTTGCCTACTATGATGCCCGCCTCTTTGCCCCTTTTCTTTCCCAAAATCCTCTCTCTCCTTCATTTTGCACTTTTTTTTATGCTCACAACCCTTGTCTTGTTTTTTTTTTGCACGTCTTCTTGTCTATCATGTTGCCCACCTCCCGCCCCACAATCATGCATGTCTTTTTTTTTGCACATCTTCTTGCCTACCATGCTTCTCCCTCGCCTTCCACCACCAACATGCCTTGATGGTCTCACAAAGAAATGAACTTACATCACATACAAGTAGAATAGATTACAATAATCATTTTTGTCAAAAGAAAAAGACTACATTATTCAATATCACAACTTAATTAAATAAGAAATACAATGCAATAATACATTACATCAATTTTTGTGTCTTTGAATAATACATCACAAACCCATTCTCATGTGATTATTCACTAGAATTTTGGGATTTAATTAAATAGTTAATATATTATTATCCCAAATTATTCCTACACTTTGATTTAAATGAGGGATGGTTGAGATTAGTCCACGTTGTCTCACCATAAAATGTGGTCTCATTGGATCCTCATATATATATATATATATATATATTTTAATCTTAATTCTGTTATGGCAATTTAGTAGCAAGAAATATGACATAATTTTTAAAAATTGAATGATGGCTATTAACAAAAATTATTATTGTAACTAACTATTGGCACAAATGACATGATCAAATCTAAAATTTTAATTTATTTAGTAACTTATAAAATTTACAAATTAAAAAAATATATATTCATCAAAAATGACAAAATTTGGCTTGAAAAAATCACATTCCCCACCATGATGTTCAAAAAAATTTGATTTTGTGGGCGCAAATCAATTTGCTACACAATCCATCTCTAAGATATATGTTGTACTAAAAACAATTCTACGATATATATTTACTCGAAAATCTAAGGCGGAGAGAATGAGATATGAAATATACTTAAATTTGATGTTTAATCGTATATCAACTCCTAATTGGATATAAATTTACAATTTCGGCTTGAAATTCGTAACAAACTCTCTTCAACTCTCTTTCTCACGTTTTTTTCTCTGTAAGTCTATCACTTTTCTCTAACTCTACAAACCTCGAAAAGAAAATACCTCAACGAACTTATTTACTACACTCCTAATTGTCATTTTTTTGTCGTTGGACTCTTTATCACTTTCTTCTAATTTTTTGTTTCTTCTTGAACGTAGTCCTATTGTGGATCATTATATGTTAATCATGAATACTCGGATGCCTAGAAATACCGCAAATCTTCCGTCCGCAAGCACCGTCCACAAATCTAACTTTGTCGGACTTTTTCACCACATGTTGCCTATTTTTCAACATACATATTATCGCAAACCGACATAATTCTTCCTTGGTAATGAAAACTTGACCTTCTTGAATATCATTTTCCATTGCAATTGAGTTACAAATGCTTGTTAGAGTGCTTGAATAATGACCCACACCACTCGACCAGCCTCAGACTAAGTTTTTTATTCGCCGATCATATCGCCCTCTTCCCCGCCCATTTTCTTGCCTACTATGATGCCCGTCTCTTTGCCCTTTTTCTTGCCCAAAATCCTCTTTGCCTTCGTTTTGCACCTTTGCCTTTATGCTCACAACCCTCTTTGCCTCTTTGTTTTGCATATCTTCTTGTCTATCATGTTGCCCACCTCCCCGCCCCACAATCATGCATGCCTTTTTTTTTTTTGCACATCGTCTTGCCTACCATGCTTCTCCCGCCTTACGCTTGACCAACATGCCTTGATGATTTCACAAGAAATGAACTTACATCACATACAAGTAGAATAGATTACAATAATTATTTTTGTCAAAAGAAAAAGACTACATTATTCAATACCACAACTTAATTAAATAAGAAGTACAATGTGATAATACGTTACATCAATATTTTGTGTCTTTGAATAATACATCACAAACCCATTCTCATGTGATTATTCACTAGAATTTTTGGATTTAATTAAATAGTTAATATATTATTATCCCAAATTATTCCTAGCCTTTGATGTAAATGAGGAGGTGAGATTAGTCTACACTTTGTCTCACCATAAAATGTGGTCTCATTGGATCCTCCTCCTATATATATATATATATATATATCTTAATCTTAATTTTGTTATGGCAATTTAGTAGCAGGAATTGAAATAACATTTAAAAATTGAATGATGGCTTAACAAAAAATTATTATTGTAATTAACTATTGGCACAAATGACATGATCAAATCTAAAATTTTAATTTATTTCCGTAACTTATAAAATTCACAAATTAAGAAAAATATATATTCATCAAAAATGACAAATTTTGCTTGAAAAAATCACATTCCCCACCATGATGTTAAAAACAATTTGATTTTGTGGGCGCAAATCAATTTTGCTACACAATCCATCTCTAAGATATATGTTGTACTAAAACAAATTCTACGATATATTTTTACTCGAAAATGAGACAGAGAATGAGATAGGAAATATACTTAAATCGATGTTTAACCGTATATCAACTCCTAATTGGATATAAATATTACAATTTCGGCTTGAAATCCGTAACAAACTCTCTTCAACTCTTTTTCTCACGTTTTTCTCTCTAAGTTTATCACTTTTCTCTAACTCTACAAACCTGGAAACAAATACCTCAACGAACTTATTTAATTCTACACTCCTAATTGTCACTTTTTGTCGTTGGACTCTTTATCACTTTCTTCTAATTTGTTGCTTCTTCTTCAGAACAGAGTCCTATTGTGGATCATTATATGTTAATCATGAATACTCAGATGCCTAGAAATCCCGCAAATCTTCCGTCGCAAGCACCCGTCCACAAATCTAACTTTGTCCGACTTTTTCACCACATGTTGCCTATTTTTCAACATACATATTATCGCAAGCCGCTGACATAATTCTTCCATGGTAATGTAAACTTGGCCTTCTTGAATATCATCTTCCATTGCAATTGAGTTACAAATGCTTGTTAGAGTGCTTGAATAATGACCCACACCACTCTGACCAGTTCCGACTAAGTTTTTTATTCGCCGATCATATCGCCCACTTCCCTGCCCACTTAATTGGTGATCTTTCTGCCCACTTTCTTGCCTACTATGATGCCCGCCTCTTTGCCCATTTTCTTGCCCAAAATCCTCTCTGCCTTCGTTTTGCACTGCCCGCCTTTATGCTCACAACCCTCTTTGCCTTTTTTTTGCACATCTTCTTGTCTATCATGTTGCCCACCTCCCTGCCGACAATCATGCATGTCTTTTTTTTGCACATCTTTTTGCCTACCATACTTCTCCCCGCTCTTCCAAATTCCCACCAACATGCCTTGATGGTTTCCCAAAGTCCTCCACATCATCGTCCCGAGATTGTGGCATCGATGCCGGTAGCACTATCAATGTCATCTCAAAACATAGGGTGATTGTTAAGGTCCTCCATACTCATACCGAATACTTTTGGAAACCAAATTTCTCTTCCACAATGCCTTTGCCTTTATCATTGTGGTATGCAAGACGTGGAAGATTCTTTGGAATAATGGTTTCATTTGTCTCAAAGTGCACAAGCTCCTAATGATTACTACTAGCTAACTAAAAAGTTTTCTTGTTCTTTTCCCTAGCAATCAAGCAAAGAGGCAATGAGACAAAATCTTCTCGTTATTCATGCGAACTAAAACTTTGGCATCATCATCATCGGTGAGTGGACATGTCGCCCATGGATCAATTTGTTCATAGCCAAACCAACTGTTTAATTGTATTTTATTTTCATTGGGATTGATTTTTACACAATGCATAAGATTTCTCCAATAATTCGAATACGTGACATCGCATGGGAAAAGAATGGTTTTTGATTGCTTCCAAGTAAACCTCCATCGAAAAGTATTCATGTCACATTCCCAAATACCATCCCACAAATATAGGACATGATGTACTACCTGCAAACAAAGCCATGATATAAGATAATTAATTACACATTCTACACAACCGCCCACTTACATGCCCACTTTTCTACTGCCCACTCTCATGCCCACCAAATTTAGGTGGACGAAAAAACGATTCCACGCTTTTTGCCGATTTTGTCACGCCCCAAACGGGACGCAACGAACGATTCACAACTTAAATACAAATGGACTAACAGTCCGGACAATACCAATGAGAACCCATAAGGCAGATCAAATAGCGTGAAATAAATAATGATACAAGTTATCACTTAAAGTCTACATTCCAACATCCAAATTACAACCCAAAATTCAACAAGGTAGTAACTTAAAGCCAAGGGTCATACGCCCCTCAATTACAAACCGAATTGATTAGGATACAAAAGTCCAACAACAACATAATAAGAAAAGAGTCCAATCAACAACAAGTAGTAAAATCCAACAAGCGTAGTACAAGGTCTCAATCCAGTCGGGTTCAAGATCCCCAAATAAATCCTCATCTAAGGTTAGAAAACGGTGGGGATGAGACAAAAATCTCGGTGGATGGGGTGATCGTGTGCGAGTGTGGCGCAATATAGTTAATGTGAGAAAAAAGTTATTAAAACGCGCGTGAGTATGATGCATGGTTTCACACAGTTCTAAAGCGTCGTGATAAAATATTTAAATAATATACTTATACAGATTTAAGAAAATGCAGTTCATGGTCACACAGTACTATGTGATACAATCAAGACAGTAGGATTGCGTGCGGAAGTGTAACGCCAATCTATGCAAGGCAAATAATGGTTGCGTCGGGACTTGTAGCGCCAACCAATGCAAAAAGGTAAGCGGTTGCGTCACGAAAATGTAACGCCAACCAAAACGGGGCGATAACTCCGGAATCGTGTGGATCGACAGATTCCTTCGTTCTTCCTTGTAACTCCCGGTCAAGATGGTCCAAGACCGGCACCTTATCGCTCCGTAGGCAAAGACAAAATCCCGGTGGAGTGGCGAGGCTTGATCTGTCATAATCATGATTATACCTCGATCTACGACCCGCTTCCCTTGGACAAACTCCGTCCCTCGGTTGCGGGATTAGGGCGATGGGGCGGAAGAGTGGAATAGCGGTGAGCTGCCCCATCCCCGACGTATCCATTCCGGATTGTGAGCTCGACACACCAAGTTGACTCGGGCGGGAAGGTAATAACAATTACAGATACCAACCAGGCAAAATCAGTATTATTGATTCAGGGAAGCGATTTAGGAAAAGTTTTGAAAAGCGCGAGTGGTAATTATGGCGTTGGTGGAGTGTTGGTGAAGATGATCATCGGAAGGATAAACAATCTTTGATATCTTGAAAGATTAGGTGGAACATGAGTCCTGTTATAGATTCAAAATCGCAAAGGCGGGAAGTCGCTCCGCGATCGGGTATTAATCGGTCAAATTGATACGATAAGTCAAGGTTTTGAGAAAAGTAAAATACTTTAATTAAATCTCAAATTCAGAGAGTCCAGGGCTATTTTAGTAAAGGAGAAAATAATTTGAGTTAGGTCCTTTATAAAAGAGAAATTGTAATTTAGCCCCGTTTTGTAAAAACTAACACTTTTGGGGTTAAAATTGAATAATTAAATATCCCGACCTTGAAAAATTATGAGGTCAGTTCCTAAATTCTCCAAATTGTCCAGAGATTCAGGTTTTTAAAGTTTTGAGGTCGAGTTTTTGTAAAAATCTCACATTGGCCCCAAATTTGTAAAAATTGTCAATTCGGACTTTAAGTTTTAAAATTTAACTCACAAACCGGAAGGGATTTTAATGTGGTTCCAGTTGGAAAATGTCACTAAGGTTAGTAGGATATTGGGACAAAAGCAGTTTTTAAAAACAATATGTGTAGGTCCTTCAACTTTTGAAAATATCATTTTTGTCCCATTTTAAAATAATTGCCTTTAAGGCTTTTAGGGTCCAATTGTTATGAAATTTGAACCTTGGGTCCAAAATACAATTAAGTTATAGTTAAGTTAGTATTCCCAGGTGCATGGGCTGCATAAGTCCTGGAAATTTCATTTGGGTCCTCAAGTTTAATATTTTTCACATTAGTCCCTCAATTTTAGTAAAATTGTTTTCCAAGCCCTAACCACTTGGATTTTTAAAATACTTTTTAAAATATGTGATTCCCAGTAGCTTAAAAGTAAAATTTTCAATTTATAAAGTGTAGGTCTGGTACAGTTTTAAAAATTGCAAAGTAGCCCTTAAACTTTCAAAATTTTACAATCTAGTCCTTGGGCTTTTAAAGGTTGATTTTATTTATCTTAAAACTCTTAAAACATTATTAAAATGTCCAAAAGTCATTTTTGAACCTGAGTACAGTCCCAAAATTCAAAATTTGCAGAGGGGTCCTTTAACTTTCATTTTCTTGCAATTTAGTCCACCAACTTTCCATTTTTACATTTTTAAGTCCAAAATTGAAACTTAATCAATTATGCTCGACTTTTCCAGGTTATAAGGCATCCAAAACATAGATTTTAAAGATCATACACATGCATGTCCAATACATACAACAATTCATCAATTAAAGCATTAAAGTGTACATGCATGCACCTAAAATTCAATAAATAGCAAATTTGAGCAACTCTTGAGAATTTTCATGACTTGATATATAAAATTGACATACAATACATAGATTATATATATCTCAAGGCTCATGATCAAATTTTCTACATGCATTTTAATAAAACACCTAAAAGTTGGAAAAATAATTTTCCACCCACCTTAATTTTGGAAATTGTGAAATAAAATGATAATTTCACAATTTTTTTTTGGATGAGGCTTCTTAGGTCAGCCCCTAAGTCAAGAAAATATCAAAATTTGGAGTTAGAAAAATGAGAGAAAAATTAAGGAGAAAAAGAAGGAATTAAGGAAATGAAAAGGACTACACTTTACCTTGTGTAGTAGATGTTTGGAGACTAGTTGAAGCTCAAAAATTGGAATTTTGGCTCAACTCCAAAAATCTCTAAAGTTAGCCCCTATTTCTCAAAAATGAAAAAGGGGTGTTAAAATTTGAAAAAAATAGGAAGAGTAGGAAAGAAGGGTCTAGTACACAATTCTTACCTTGTAGTCAAATTTTCTCTACTATATTCTTCTTCAAGCTTGAGGTCCTTCTTCAAAATGTTGTCAAGCTCTAACCTTCAAAGTCTTCTAAATGTACCTCCAAAACCAAATCCAAACTTAAGTTAAGAAGGTGGAAGAGATGAACAAGGTGATATCCAAAAATGGATTGAAGCTAAAATTTCTTACCTTGTAGTATAGTGGTTCGATTTTTATGGTGTATAAGGATGAAAATGTTGAATTTTTTTCTAAGTATGGAAGAAGAAAGTAAGAAAAAGAGTAGAGAGAAGTTGGGAGTTTTTACAGAGAAGGAGGAGAAAGGCTTTGAGTGTTAGAATGTGTTGATGAGAAATGAAATGAAATTTTTGTGTAAAAATGCCATAATGGCCGTCAAGTGAGAGAGGAAGAGAGGAATTTTTTGTTCAAATTGTGTCTTGTAATTTGTCTCTTGCATGGAGACAAAAATGCAAGTCAAAGTGTGGGTCAATTGGAATTTGAGAGGAATAAGAAGAATGTTGGTTAAGTGGGAATAAGTTGGGAAAATAGTAATAAAGAATTGGTGTATAAGATGATGTGTATAATGTTTGAATTAATGATATAATTATACACAAGATGACTAATATATGGTGTATGTGTACAAGAGTTGGATGATATTTTTATCCCAAAATATCCACAATGGCCGTCACTATGAGGGCAAAATGGTAATTCCATATATTTTTTTTTGTCCCAATTTTGATGATAATAGATGAAATATATCAATCTCCAAAATAATTAGCGATTTCTTTGATCACTTGTAAGTCTCATGATCACTTAATCTAAATCAACATCTTAATTCTATAAGGTAAAAGTCTCTAAAATAAATAGTCTTTTAAAATTCTAAGGTGACTAATAAATACAAAAATAGTACTAATGATCAATCAAGTGATCATAAATGAGGAATAGAATTAATGATGATCATGATCACAAGTAATTAAATAAAATGAATTAAAATACAAAATGTATATATTATTAATAATTACCCGTCAAAATGACGCGTAAAATAGTCGATCAAAAGCTTAAACAACAATAAGGTTCAACTAATAGCTTTCGGAAAAAATCGGGCTTCACATCCTCCCTCTCTTAAAAGAATTTGGTCCCCAAATTCTCTTGAAATAGTTCTCGGATATTGATTCCTTATGTCATCTTCCATTTCCCACGTTGCGTCTTCGTCTCGGTTGTGGTTTCTGCCACACTACTTTAACCATCGGAATTTCTCTCTTACGCAATCAAGCGTATCTGGCGATCGATGATCCTTATTGGCCTCTCGGTGTAGGATAGATTTTCCATTAGAGGAGGAGTATCTCGGTGATGATATGCTCGGGATCTGGTTGATACTTCTTCGATCTCAAACGCGTGGAATACATCGTGCATTCCCGCATATGGTCTTTGTAACTCGAGTCAGAAGCTAACTTCCGATCCTCTCGTAAAATCTTGTAAGGTCCAACATATCTCGGACTCAACTTGCCTCCTTTCTTGGATCGATCAATCCTTTCCGTGGTGAGAGTCTAAGAAATACTTCATCACCGACTTCAAATTCCAAATCCTTTCTTCTCTTGTCCGCGTAACTCTTTTGGCGGCTCGAGTCATGTGCGAATCCGCTCCTTGATCGGCTTGACCTTCTCCATGGCCTCCCGAACTAAGTCGACCTTTGGATCGTAGGTGACTTTCGTTTCTCTTCGGAGTCCATTGGTCATCAATCTCCCGTGTAGTGGGGATCTACATTTTCGCCCATACAATGCCTCGTAGGGTGCCATCCCAATCGTGGCACGATAATCTGTTATTGTGGCGAATTCGGCTAATGGTAAGTGCGAATCCCAACTTCCTTGAAAATCCAGTGCGGGATCGCAACATATCTTCAAGGGTTTGAATTGTTCGCTCGACCGGCCCATCGGTTTGTGGATGTCTTCTTTGTCTTTGAAACTTAGTAAGGTACCTAATTCCTCGTGTAAGCACTTCCAAAATCTGAGACAAACCTCGGGTCTCTTCGGATACTATATTGATTGGGTACTCCATGCGGTTGAATGATTTCTCGGATATAAGTCTGCATGCAAGTTTACGCAAGCTATCGCTTTTCTTGATGGGTAAAAAGTGTGCGATTTCGTGAGTCGGTCTACAACTACCCGGATAGCATCATGGCCTCCTCCTCGTCCTTGGTAGATCCGTCACAAAGTCCATCGTTATATGTTCCCATTTCCACTGGGAATTCTCAACGGTTGTAGTAAACCGGATGGTCGTTGGTGTTCGCTTTTACTCGTTGACAAGTCAAACATCTCCCAACGAACTCTGCTACCTGGTTCTTCATGTTTACCCACCAATAACTCCGTTTCAAATCCTTATACATCTTGTTTCCTCCAGGATGTATAGTGTATCTCGAGCGGTGTGCCTCTCTGCTAGGATTCTATTCCTAATCGCTCGTCATTCGGTACACACACTCGATTCGGAACCGATAACTCCATCTTCAGTGCACCGAGAATTCGATCTTTCTCCTTTAAGTATCTTCTCCTTCGGTTTTGAAGATGTGTATCTTTCTCTTGTGCTTCTTTGATCTCATTCATGATTGAGTGTAATCGAAATGTTAGCACATGAAATCGAAATCTTGGTTCTCGTCGATTCCAATTGCTCGGCTCTTTTAATGATTCCCACTCTCGAATCATAAGTCCGCTAAGCTCGCCTTTTACGCTTGGAGCGTGCTCTTCGACGTTAGCTTTTTCGGGATGGTATTGAATATCAAAGTGATAGTCCTCAATCAACTCCATCCATCTCCGTTGCCTCGTTGAGATCTTTGCGGGAGAATAGATACTTCAAGCTCTTATGATCCGTGAAAACCGTGAATGTTGCCCCGTAGAGATAGTGTCTCCATTTCTTCAACGCGAAAACTATCGCCGCATTCCAAGTCATGCGTTGGATAATTGGCCTCATACGGCTTGAGCTTCCGTGATGCATAAGCGATAACCTTTCCTTCCCCGCATGAGCACTTTGCTCCTAGTCCTTCTTTTGATGCATCACTTGTACGACAAAGTTTTCTCTTCCCTTTGGAAGGGCTAAGACGAGTCGTAGTAAGTCGTTTCTTGACTCTTGGAAACTCGTCTCGCATTTGTCGTTCCACTCAAACTTGACTTGCTTCTAGGTTAGTCGAGTGAGTGGTCCTATATCTTGGAGAAGTCTGGATAAATCTTCGATAATATCCACTAGTCTAGGAAACTTCGATTTCCGATTCTGACTCGGGTTGTTTCCATTCAACCACCGTCTGTACCTTGAAGGATCTCTTGCAATCCCGATGTCGGATACTATATGTCCTAAGAATGCGACTTCACTAAGCCAAAATTCGCACTTGCTGAATTTGGCATACAACTTATGCTCTCGTAATGTCTCTAAAACGATTTTTGGATGACGTTAGGTAACTCTTCTCTAGACTTAGAGTATACTAGTATGTCATCAATGAATATCACTATGAATTGATCCAAATAAGGTTGGAAGACTCGATCATCGGTCCATAAATCTTTCTGGTGCATTAAATCGGACCGAAAGGCATTACTACAAACTCGTAGTGTCCATATCGGGTTTGAAATGCGCTTTTGAAATGTCTCCTTCATGATTTTCAGTTGGTAATATCCTTGTTGTAAATCAAACTTGAGTACACCGTTGCTCCTTGAAGTTGATCAAATAGTTCGTCTATCCTCGGGAGGGGATATTTGTTTTTGATGGTCACACTATTAAGTCCACGATAATCTATACATAGTCTTAATGTGCCATCCTTCTTTTTGACGAACAAAGACGCAGTGCTCCCCACGGAGACGTGCTCGGTCGGATAAATCCCACATCCATCGGTTTTTACGTAATTGCGTTTTTCAGCTCTTGTAACTCAAGAGGAGCCATTCTATACGGTGTTACGCAATCGGGGCGAGTCCCCTGGCAACACCTCGATGGTGAACTCGACTTCCCTATCCGGAGGGATAGTGGTGAGTTCTTGTGGAAATACATCCGTATATCTTTGATACTATAGGTACTTGGTTGATTTGTATCTCAACCTCGGGTTTGTTAATTACAAACGCCAAGTACCCCGAGCCCCCTCTAGTGATCGCCCTTCTCGCTTTTATTCTTTGAAATGATTGGGGCAATCTTAACTCGTGCCCTTCCCGAAATCTCCACTTCGGTTTTCCGGGTTCACATAGCTTAATGGACTTGTTATGGCGGTCCATTTGTGCATGGTGTGCGAGATAACCGTTCATTCCCAATATTACGCCGTATTCGGATATAGGTAACAAGATCAAATCGGCGAGAAAGTGTATCTCAAAGAATCTTAACTTTGCATGCATTATAGATAATATCCGTTATCCGACTCGCACCCATAGGAGTTGACACTTCTAAGCATATAGGCATATGTTCCATGCATGCATGCGGTTTGTGTACAAAATGCGGTGCAACAAATGAATGCGTTGATCCAGGGTCGAACAATATTTTAGCGTAGTGGTTAGATACTAGAAGCGTACCTTCCACCACGTCCTTGCCTCCTCCGGAGCCTCTTGTCGGCTAGTGCAAATGCTCGGCGCGGCATCCTCGCCCGATTACCCTGGCCGTTTCCCGGCTTCGTGGTTGCGTTTGTTTAGATCGGTCATTGTACTTGAGCAATCTTGCGGTGTGCTTGATTACTACACAACGCAAACACCTTCCTTGTTTACGCTAGCGATTGTCGGCGGTATGTCGGTTTTCGCAATGCGCACATTCTTGACCCGCTTTCCTTGTATCTTTCTTTTTCCTTTGTCTGTCATCACATTGCTAACCGGTCCCTTCAAACTTAGTAGGCGGTTTAGATGGGTGTCCCACACCGCCTCTTAAAACTGTTTGATGGCCTATTCTGTTGAATCATCCCAATACGGTTCGATCTCGACTCAATGCGGAGCTTTTTTACTGCGGTGAGTAGGTTGCTAGTTCAACGATCGACAATCAAGTTTCGAAGTTCCGCCTCAATCCTCGAGTGAACTTGTAAAGCTTATCCTCTTGATCGATTGTCCCCAGCATACTTGGACAATCGGTGAAATTCGAACTTCATCTTGAGCCACGAGTCGGGTTCCCTTGCCTCAATCTATGGAATTCATCCCGTCTTCTTCACGACTGGGAATATCTTTATTCATTGAACTCGGCAAGAAATTTCCCCATGATCGATTACAGTCCTGTTCCCATCTCTCCTTTCAACTGCCCTCCACCAGTCTCTAGCAGCCGATTCCAGATTTAAATACGGCAAGTGTGACTCTGCTCGTCGGAGTATTGAAGAGCATTGAAGATATTTTCTAGTTTCTCTATCCATTCTTCCGCTTTCACATCGTTCGGCTCCCCAAGAAGGTTGGTGGGTCGAACCGCAGAATCGCTCCAATGTGTGATCGTTCGCCTCTCGGGCGGGTTCGGGAACACGGGGTTGAGGCTCTGCCTGTTGCCTCATAAACACCGATTTCTTTGCAATGCTTGTGCGATCAGTTGTCTCCTGCAGTGGAGGAGGTGGTGGTAATTCCGGAGAGGGTACCCGATCCCCGGGTACATCATCGTCTCCTCGTGGAACGCGACGAGGTCTCCCACGTCCTCGATGTTCGCCATTCTCGTATCTTGGAGCGTTAGTTGCGGTGCGAGTAAATGAATACAATAATTATTCGCGTAAAGCAAAAGATATCGTAGGGAAAGTAACATCGAGACACAAGACATGAATAAATAGCAAAAGGTATATCCATTAATATAAAATTGAATACACCCAAAGTACATCGCAGAATACTAAGTCGGATACATGGAATCAAAATACATTCGGATCTAGTACAATAATGTAAGGTACAACACTGGACTACACAAACTACAACAACAAAAGTACAACCGACAATCTGCTAGCTAATCGCGGTGAGATCGCCATCATCATCGCCGCATGCTATGTCTATGATCGGGGTTGGGTCGGGTTGAGGCGCGCCTCAACCTCGGCCAATCCACAAAGTCCAACCACCGCTCAAAGCCACGAGCCTCATCGAGTGGAGCAGCCTCCGGCTCTCCAATGTCGACGGATCCTCCTCGGGATCCTCCTCGGGATCCTCTCGGGATCTTCCTCGGCATCAGTGCAGTTCGCCTCGGGGCGTGGCAATGGCCGAGCATTAGCTGCGCAAAGCTTCAGCCTCTAGTGCGGCGTCCTCTCGAGTTAGGGCCTGTGTAAGGTCCTCAATGATGATCATCTGCTTGATGAGGTCTCTCCAAGCGATCGACAAGATCTACGGACAGACGGGCATCAATCTCCCATTTACTCGACGATCGCTCGTCCTCTTCATTTTCTCCGCATGTTATCCAGCGCTCCTGGATACTTTGTATTTGGTCCTCTTCATTTTCTCCCATTCCACGCTTTTTGCCGATTTTGTCACGCCCAAACGGGGCGCAACGAACGATTCACAACTTAAATACAAATGGACTAATGATCCGACAATACCAATGAGAACCCAATAAGACAGAGTCTAAATAGCGTGAAATAAATAACGGATACAAGTTATCACTTAAAGTCTACATTCCAACATCCAAATTACAACCCGAAATTCAACAAGGTAGTAACTTAAAGCCAAGGGGTCATACGCCCCTCAATTACAAACCCGAATTGATTAGGATACAAAAGTCCAACAACAACATAATAAGAAAAGAGTCCAATCAACAACAAGCGATAAATCCAACAAGCGTAGTACAAGGTCTCAATCCGAGGTTGGTTCGGCATCCCCAAATAAATCCTCATCTAAGGTTAGAAAACAATAGGTGGGGATGAGATAAAAATCTCGATGGATGGGGTGATCGTGTAATGCGAGTGTGGCGCAATATAGTTAATGTGAGAAAAACAGTTATACGAAAAACGCGTGAGTATGATGCATGGTTTTACACCACGATTCAAAGCGTCGTGATAAAATATTTAAATAATATACTTATACGATTTAAGAAAATGTTCATGGTCACACAGTACTATGTGATACAATCAAGACAGGTAGGATTGCGTGCGGAAGTGTAACGCCAATCCTATGCAAAGCAAATAATGGTTGCGTGCGGACTTGTAGCGCCAACCAATGCAAAAATGCAGTAAGCGGTTGCGTTTAAAATGTAACGCCAACCAAAACGAGACGATAACTCCGAATCGTGTGGATCGGGCAATGATTCCTTCGTTCTTCCTTGTAACTCCCGGTCGGTATGGTCCAAGACCGCACCTTATCGCTCCGTAGGCAAAGACAAAATCCCGGTGGAGTGGCGAGGCTCGGATCTGTCATAATCATGATTATACCTCGATCTACGACCCGCTTCCCTTGGACAAACTCCGTCCCTCGGTTGGGGATTAGGGCGATGGGGCGGAAGAGTGGAATAGCGGCCGAGCTGCCGGTTCCATCCCGACGTATCCATTCCGATTGGGAGCTCGACACACCAAGTTGACTCGAGCGGGAAGGTAATAACAATTACGATCGACCAGCGCAATGAGTATTATTGATTGAGGAAGCGATTTAGGAAAAGTTTTGAAAAGCGAGTGGTAATTATGGCGTTGGTGGAGTGTTGGTGAAGATGATCATCGGAAGGATAAACAATCTTCGATATCTTGAAAGATTAGGTGGAACATGAGTCCTGATTATAGATTCAAAATCGCAAGGCGAGAAATCGCTCGCGATCGGGTATTAATCGGTCAAATTGATACGATAAGTCAAGTTTTTGAGAAAAGTAAAATACTTTAATTAAATCTCAAATTCAGAGAGTCCAGGGCTATTTTAGTAAAGGAGAAAATAATTTGAGTTAGGTCCTTTATAAAAGAGAAATTGTAATTTAGCCCCGTTTTGTAAAAACTAACACTTTTGGGGTTAAAATTGAATAATTAAATATCCCGACCTTGAAAAATTATGAGGTCAGTTCCTAAATTCTCCAAATTGTCCAGAGATTCAGGTTTTTAAAGTTTTGAGGTCGAGTTTTTGTAAAAATCTCACATTGGCCCCAAATTTGTAAAAATTGTCAATTCGGACTTTAAGTTTTAAAAATTCGGAACTCACAAACCGGAAGGGATTTTAATGTGGTTCCAGTTGGAAAATGTCACTAAGGTTAGTAGGATATTGGGACAAAAGCAGTTTTTAAAAACAATATGTGTAGGTCCTTCAACTTTTGAAAATATCATTTTTGTCCCATTTTAAAATAATTGCCTTTAAGGCTTTTAGGGGTCCAATTGTTATGAAATTTGAACCTTGGGTCCAAAATACAATTAAGTTATAGTTAAGTTAGTATTCCCAGGTGCATGGGCTGCATAAGTCCTGGAAATTTCATTTGGGTCCTCAAGTTTAATATTTTTCACATTAGTCCCTCAATTTTAGTAAAATTGTTTTCCAAGCCCTAACCACTTGGATTTTTAAAATACTTTTTAAAATATGTGATTCCCAGTAGCTTAAAAGTAAAATTTTCAATTTATAAAGTGTAGGTCTGGTACAGTTTTAAAAATTGCAAAGTAGCCCTTAAACTTTCAAAATTTTACAATCTAGTCCTTGGGCTTTTAAAGGTTGATTTTATTTATCTTAAAACTCTTAAAACATTATTAAAATGTCCAAAAGTCATTTTTGAACCTGAGTACAGTCCCAAAATTCAAAATTTGCAGAGGGTCCTTTAACTTTCATTTTCTTGCAATTTAGTCCACCAACTTTCCATTTTTACATTTTTAAGTCCAAAATTGAAACTTAATCAATTATGCTCGACTTTTCCAGGTTATAAGGCATCCAAAACATAGATTTTAAAGATCATACACATGCATGTCCAATACATACAACAATTCATCAATTAAAGCATTAAAGTGTACATGCATGCACCTAAAATTCAATAAATAGCAAATTTGAGCAACTCTTGAGAATTTTCATGACTTGATATATAAAATTGACATGCAATACATAGATTATATATATCTCAAGGCTCATGATCAAATTTTCTACATGCATTTTAATAAAACACCTAAAAGTTGGAAAAATAATTTTCCACCCACCTTAATTTTGGAAATTGTGAAATAAAAGGATAATTTCACAATTTTTTTGGATGAGGCTTCTTAGGTCAGCCCCTAAGTCAAGAAAATATCAAAATTTGGAGTTAGAAAAATGAGAGAAAAATTAAGGAGAAAAAGAAGGAATTAAGGAAATGAAAAGGACTACACTTTACCTTGTGTAGTAGATGTTTGGAGACTAGTTGAAGCTCAAAAATTGGAATTTTGGCTCAACTCCAAAAATCTCTAAAGTTAGCCCCTATTTCTCAAAAATGAAAAAGGGGTGTTAAAATTTGAAAAAAATAGGAAGAGTAGGAAAGAAGAAGTCTAGTACACAATTCTTACCTTGTAGTCAAATTTTCTCTACTATATTCTTCTTCAAGCTTGAGGTCCTTCTTCAAAATGTTGTCAAGCTCTAACCTTCAAAGTCTTCTAAATGTACCTCCAAAACCAAATCCAAACTTAAGTTAAGAAGGTGGAAGAGATGAACAAGGTGATATCCAAAAATGGATTGAAGCTAAAATTTCTTACCTTGTAGTATAGTGGTTCGATTTTTATGGTGTATAAGGATGAAAATGTTGAATTTTTTTCTAAGTATGGAAGAAGAAAGTAAGAAGAAGAGTAGAGAGAAGTTGGGAGTTTTTAGAGAGAATGAGGAGAAAGGCTTTGAGTGTTAGAATGTGTTGATGAGAAATGAAATGAAATTTTTGTGTAAAAATGCCATAATGGCCGTCAAGTGAGAGAGAGGAAGAGAGAATTTTTGTTCAAATTGTGTCTTGTAATTTGTCTCTTGCATGGAGACAAAAATGCAAGTCAAAGTGTGGGTCAATTGGAATTTGAGAGGAATAAGAAGAATGTTGGTTAAGTGGGAATAAGTTGGGAAAATAGTAATAAAAAATTGGTGTATAAGATGATGTGTATAATGTTTGAATTAATGATATAATTATACACAAGATGACTAATATATGGTGTATGTGTACAAGAGTTGGATGATATTTTTATCCCAAAATATCCACAATGGCCGTCACTATGAGGCAAAATGGTAATTCCATATATATTTTTTTTTTTTTGTCCCAATTTTGATGATAATAGATGAAATATATCAATCTCCAAAATAATTAGTGATTTCCTTGATCACTTGTTAGTCTCATGATCACTTAATCTAAATCAACATCTTAATTCTATAAGGTAAAAGTCTCTAAAATAAATAGTCTCTTAAAATTCTAAGGTGACTAATAAATACAAAAATAGTACTAATGATCAATCAAGTGATCATAAATGAGGAATAAAATTAATGATGATCATGATCACAAGTAATTAAATAAAATGAATTAAAATACAAAATGTATATATTATTAATAATTACCCGTCAAAATGACGGTAAAATAGTCGATCAAAAGCTTAAACAACAATAAGGTTCAACTAATAGCTTTCGGAAAACAATCGGGGCTTCATGATTTAAATAACAATTACGATTCGTATTTACTCTATACACTATATCTAACAATATCAAATTATACCCATTCCAAAAATCTAACAAAGTTGGCAAAATCTAACAAAGTTGGCTAATTTTAACATTTTTCAAATAAAATGATATCAATTCAATGAATAATGAAAACACCATGAAAACTAACTTTTATCCATAACTTTCTTGCACAATATAGATGTTTTCGATCCAACCCAAAAGCTATAGAAGCCCCTTTTGCGTCACTCACCAAGAACAAATTTAGGATTTTTCGTGTGGCCCATTTCTAGCCCTAACAATTGTAATTGTTACTCAAATACCTAGATTCAATACTCAAGTAGGTCAATTTTTGCTTCTCCTCCTCTAAAGCTTGTTGATTTTCTAAGTTTTGGAGGTTCTAGGGTTTAGGTCGATTCTTGTTCCCTGCTGAAATGTATTTTTTTCCTTATTTTCTTTTTTTTAAAAGTAAGAGGGGTATTTTGGTCACTTTTCACAAGAAAAACTATTCGAATAAATTATTTATTTAACTACAAATATAGGTTAAGCTTTAAATGTCATGCAAGAAAATAAGGTCACGTGAGAGTCATGTGGTTTTTTTCCCAGTGAAATTTCCAACTTCGGGCCAAAGTAAGACTAAATTTCAGACTTTTTGTAACTACAATTTTTTACAGGACCAAAAATAATAAGATAGTTACAAGACACCATTTAGTATTAGATTAGATCTTTTTAGTTTCATTGGATATGCCTAAAGGTCTAAATGATATAGATTTTACCGTCCATCCCATAATATTAGATTTGTGGAATCAAGAAATACTGAGAATTTCTTGAAAATGACTTGATTATTGGGAGTGATCAATTACATAGATCAAACTTTAAAAATGATCAACCTCCGACATCAAGTGAGAAATTGGTTGTCATTGATTACACTTCTCAAGTTCAACCGAGTGTTGTACGACCAATTATTAAAGTTCCACAAATTGTTGATAACCCAGTAGAACAAATTGTTCAAATACCAAATAATGTTGAACAACCAGTTGAATAATATAATGTTGAACCAACATTAAGAAGATCTACTAGAGTAATAAAATCAGCAATCTCTGATGATTATGTTGTGTATCTGCAAGAAGTGGACTATAACATTGGAGCTGAAAATGATCCTAAAACGTTTTCACAAGCTTTGAACTGTAGAGAATCAAATTTATGGTACAATGCTATGAAATATGAGATAAATTCTATGTCATCTAATGGAGCCTGGGATCTTGTTGAGTTACCCAATGGTGCAAAGGCCATAGAGTGTAAATGGGTCTTTAAAACAAAAAAAGATTCATTGGGCAACATCAACAGATATAAAGCAAGGCAGAGAATATTATGGTAGATACACTGAGAATGGGCAAACACCTGGTCCATTTGCAAAGTTTATTCAAGAGCGTGGGATTGTTCCCCAATACACCATGTCTAGTTCTCCAGACCAAAATGGTGTAGCTGAAAGAAGAAACCGAACATTGTTGGACATGGTGCGTAGTATGTTAAGTAGCTTGAAGCTACCCAAATTCTTATGGATTGAAGCTCTTAAAACTGTTGTGTATATATTAAACTGGGTTCCAACTAAGGTTGTTCCAAAAACACCTTTTGAACTATGGCAAAGTCCGAAACGAGTTTGCGACATTTACACATTGGGGTTGTCCGTATGAAGTAATAGTTTACAATCCACAAGAGAAAAACTAGATACAAGGACCATTAGTGGGTATTTCATTGGATATGCCGAAAGGTCTAAATAATACTGATTTTACCGTCCATCCCATAATATTAGATTTGTGGAATCAAGAAATACAAAATTTCTTGAAAATGACTTGATTATTGGGAGTGATCAATTACATAGATCAAACTTTAAAATGATCAACCTTCGACATCAAGTGAGAAATTGGTTGTCATTGATTATACTTCTCAAGTTCAACCGAGTGTTGTACAACCAATTATTAAAGTTCCACAAATTGTTGATAACCCAGTAGAACAAATTGTTCAAATACCAGATAATATTGAACAACCAGTTGAACAATATAATGTTGAACCAACATTAAGAAGATCTACTAGAGTAATAAAATCAGCAATCTCTGATGATTATATTGTGTATCTGCAAGAAGTGGACTATAACAATGGAGTAAAAATGATCTGAAACGTTTTCACAAGCTTTGAATCAGAAAGAATCAAATTTATGGTACAATGCTTTATGAAATATGAGATAAATTCTATGTCATCTAATGGAGCCTGGGATCTTGTTGAGTTACCCAATGGTGCAAAGGCCATAGAGTGTAAATGGGTCTTTAAAACAAAGAAAGATTCATTGGGCAACATTGACAGATATAAAGCAAGACTAGTTGCTAAAGGATTTAGGAGGAATCGATTACAAAGAAACCTTTTCTCCTGCATCTAAAAAGGATTCTTTTCGTATTATTATGGCATTAGTTGCATATTTTGACTTAGAATTGCAATAAATGGATGTGAAAATGGCTTTTTCAATGGTGATCTAGAGGAAGAGGTATATATGAAACAACCAGAAGGTTCCTCCTTTAGTGAGCAATTGGTATGCAAGCTTAAGAATCTATATATGGATTAAAACAAGCCTCCCGACAATGGTATTTCAAGTTTCATGATATTATCTCTTCATTCTGGTTTGTAGAGAATATCATGGATCAATGTATATACCATAAGGTTAGTGGGAGTAAAATTTGTTTTCTTATTCTATATGTAGATGTTTTACTTGCTGCAAATAATAAGGGATTGCTACATGAGGTGAAACAATTCGTCTCTAAAAACTTTGATATGAAAGATATAGTTGAAATATCTTATGTCATTGGCATAAAAATCAATAGAGACAGACTTAGAGGCATTTTAGGCCTGTCACAAGAAACCTATATTAACAAAGTTTTAGAAAGATTTCGGATGAAAGATTGTTCACCAAGTATAGCTCCTATTGTAAAGGGTGAAAAATTCAATTTAGCCCCATGTCCCAAAAATGATCTTTAAAAGGAACAAATGAAGAAAATTACATATGCTTCGGATGTTGGTAGTCTAATGGATGCTCAGGTCTGTACAAGACATGACATTGCATTTGTTGTTGGAATATTAGGAAGATATCAGAGTAATCCAGAAACTGACCACTGGAAAGTTGCAAAGAAAGTAATGAGATACCTTCAAAAGGACAAAAGATTACATGCTTATGTAACGATGAACTGATAATTTAGAAGTCATTGGCGTACTCTATTTTGGACTTTGCTAGTTGCATTGATTCACAAAAATCAACATCTGGGTATATTTTTATATTTTCCGGTGGAGCCGTATCTTGGAGAAGCACAAAGCAACATTTAACTTCTACTTCCACAATGGAAGCTGAGTTCGTATCTTGCTTTGAGGAAACTTCACATGGTGTATGGCTAAAGAGTTTTATTTACGCGGGCTTAAAAATTGTTGATTCCATTTCCGGATCATTAATAATATATTGTGACAATTCAATCAGCTAATTATTATGGCTAAAAATAACAAAAGTGGTAGCCAAGCAAATATATCGACATAAAGTATTTAGCCATAAGAGAACGTGTTAAATATAAAACAATGGTCAATGAACATGTTAATAATGAATTGATGATTGCCGATCATTTGACAAAAGGTTTGCCACCATACAAGTTCAAGGATCATGTAGTGCGTATGAGACTTGGTTCTTCATTATGATTTTGTGAGAATCATTGTTGTAAAACTCTCTTTCAGTAATGAAAATTCTCATATTTCAGTTGTGTACACATTCATTTGAGAATATCGTCAAGAAAAGACCTCGAATAAACATAAAAGCTTGTTTGTTCATTAAATTTTATTGACTTGTGTTAAGAAACAAAATAAATTGTGATACATAGAAGATAATACTCAATCTTTGAGAACCTATCACTATGATTATTTTATTTCTTATTTATGATTTATGATTAGAACATATGGGCCAAGTGGGATAATGTTAATTATTTTCATAGGTGGCCCATGTGATAAAGTTATTCTATCATCTTTTTGTCATATGGTTGCAAGTTGTAAGTTATGAAAGACTGTAAAGTATGAATTAACAACTTACAACCATGTGAAAACCAAGCTGGTCATCCTCTATCTTGAGGATTAAAAGTTGCAGGCTCTATGATGGGAAGAGCCTATATAAAGAGCATTAAGTTATGTCCCTAAAATCATCCTTCCTATTCAGATACACCATCAATCAGGGAAATAAGAGATTTTAGAAGTTCCTAACAGAAGAAGAACTTCAAGCAATTCAAGAAACAACTCAATCTCTAGATTTTCAGATTCAACTATAGCAATGGCCGGAGGTAATATCGATCCAATTTCCGCATTATGATCTTATGTATTACTATCGATTTAAATATATAGTAGATCATACCCACATATATATATATATATATATCTAACAGAATCGGATCTTGCCCATCGGAAAATTATAAATTTAGTCATGTAACTATATGCGGTACCCTTTTCCGTCTATTAAAAAAGTTGTTTGCACGAACGCCCAAAATAGTCATTGTCGATATAGATATATTTTTGTTTTGTTGGTGCCCATGTGGGCGCCAAAACATTCCACGTAAATATTTCCTTATACCTATGATGTCGCGTCAATTAGAAAAGCCACATCTTTCAAAAATGGAGAGAAAATTGACCGCACCCTTCACTTTTCACAAGAAAAACTATCCGAATAAATTATTTATTTAACTACAAATATAGGTTAAGCTTTAAATGTCATGCAAGGAAATAAGGTCACGTCACGTGGTTTTTTCTAGTGAAATTTCCAATTTCGGGCCAAAGTAAGACTAAATTTGGACTTTTTGTAACTACAATTTTTACGGGACCAAAAAAATATCATATAATTACAGGACTAAATTGCAATTTTGTCCATTTAGTATTAGATTAGATCTTGAGGAAATTACACAAAATGCCCTCATTTTTTAAAAAAAGACAAAAATGTCACCCTATTCCAAATATACCCAACCAAATTGTTTTTTTTTTTTTTCCAAAAATACCCGCCTTGATTTAGGTTGCTATCCGTTTTACCCCCTCATTTCGTTTCATCACCTCCTTCTCCGCCGAGAATTTGCGTTTAATAACATGGATGTGAACTTCATGCTCGAACTCCGCATCGGTTGCCTTCAAATCGTCCTCCACCTCAAACGTCTCGCCGTTGGAGCTCCTCGTAACGATCATCTTTGCTGCGGATGACATCAATGAGTTTTTGATTCAATGAATTTGAAAACCCTAACCTAATTGAAATCGAGGAGGAAATAATGGGAAATAGGAAAATTGAATAATTGAGATTTGAGACTAGTTTTCTTGGCTTTTAGGATTCAAGTGAGGACGAAAATCTCCTTGGCGATTTTGACTCCTGGTTTTCTTTTTTTTTGTGTGTGTTGAATGCAAATTTGAATGATTTGTTGATTTTGTGTTCTTTGATGCATGATTTTTACCGTATTCTTTTATTATTTTGTGTTTTGAAGTTTTCGTTTGTTTCGATGTTATTCTGAGTTGTTTCTTTTATGTTTCTTTTGTTCTAATTTATGTATTTTCCATTTATTTTGTTTTTTTATTGTTTTTGATTTGTTGTGTTATCTATCATTTGTGTATATTTTTTTATTTCTTTTCTAGTGAATGTGGGATTTTTTTGTTGCTTGTTATGCCAAGCACCTTATTGTTGGGAAGGCTATGGACGTCGAAGCGTTGGAGACAGGAGAATGAACAAGCAAGTGTCGATCATCCGCTTCACAATCATGTTAAGTTGAAGTCCTTGCAAAATGGTGATGACGATGACAACGACATTGAGATTCTACCTCCACTTCCTAATGATTTTAGAGAATTATTGTTATGTAAATCTTAATGATATGTAATCGGTTGAAACATGTAAGAAACATAAATGAAACATGTAAGAAACAATTGTGAAAACATGTGGTCATGTGATAAAAGTTTGTAGTAATTTGCTTTTAAATTTAGAGAAATATAGTGTAGTTTTTCCCATATACTCTCTTGATTTTTTTTTTTGTCATCCTTGTAATTGTTGATCTTGCTTCATTTCGATGTTTGCGTGTCTAATCTTGAACTAAAGATCTCACGTACTCTATCAAAGTTATTCTTAGTAAGTCTTTCCCAGCTCTGATTTGATGCATTCAATAATTCTACGATGTTGGAAGTCAATACAAAGTATTTTTGATGCGACATCGAGTCGTGTCCATTTCTCGTAGCCGATGATGGACAAGTAAGCTCAAATTTTCTGAATTGAATTTGTTGTTCTAAGATTCCCCTTAGTGTCTTTGAATGTGTTGTCCATTGGAATGAGTATTCTGTTATCTCAAAGTTCTATACTCTCCGTTTTCTCCCCATTGTCCATTGTGGTATACTACACCGGGGGATTTGCTCCATTCAACTTGTGGATTTCAATGAATAGTTGGCTAAGTGAAACATAAAAGAAACATAAATGAAACATGAATGAAACAATGTTCATGTACGTCGAAGCGAAAGCGACGAAAACAATTGTGAAACATAAAAGAAACATATGTGAAACAAGAAAGAAACATATGTGAAACAATCATGTAATGTCTTCGCATTGATTTTTTTCAGTTGACACGTTTTATTCTTAGATAATCACGAGAAGCAATGTTTGTAAGATTTTGGATCATAATTAGAACTAAATAAGTATTTTGAAGCTTACAACTTCCGGTTTTTGGATATGCATGCAAAATTATTGGTTCAATTCAATGTCAATCTCAAATAATACACATTGAATCCTAAATTTCAATCAGAAAATCATGAAATATATCTAAATAAGGTATTCTCGAACAAGATAAACAGATCGCGTTTTTTACTGTTTTGGTCTTCTTCTTCCTCAATATTGATCTTGAATTGTGATCTCTAATATGATCCGTTTTTTTTTTCCCTTCGATCTGTGTTTCCTCGAATCTGTGCATTTCCTCTGTTTTTTCGTTAATATTTTGGGATTATATTTTTGATCGAGATCTTCTTGTGATCGACCGTGATTTTGGAGGAAACGCTGCAATTCACCAAGATCTTTGAAGATTGGGTAGTTTTGTCCTAATCTGTTTGAGTTGGGTATATTTGGGAACAATTTGGCCAAATCGGGCATTTTTGTGAAACATCCGGGCCGGGTGGGCATTTTGCTGGTATTGGGCATCCAAAATCGGGTATTTGTGTCCTTTTCCTTAGATCTTTTTAGTTTCCATAAAGGCCCATGATGTCGTGGGCTCAGGTTCATCTTACAAAGCCCAAAAACTCATCGTCACCCCAACTATTACAAACTTGAAACTACACCCCAGTTTTCCTGCAGTAAGACTAAATTCCAGCTTGAAAGCGCGGGAAATTCACCGCGTGCTCGCCGGCGGAAAGAATATTCCGGGAAAAGAATGGACGATCAGGATTTGGAGTTGGAGAAGGCTAGATTGATTAGCTTGGCTCTGGAGTTCGGTTTCGACGAGGACTCCGCCAACAAGTGCTTGGATCGCCTTGTTCAACTGTACGGTGAGTTTTCCCCCATTTAATTTCATGGCCCCAGCATTAGCTTCTGCTTTCCTGTGTTAATGTTGCTTTTCTTTTTTCTTTGATGATTGGATACTGTGTTGGAAACCTTGTGTCTGCTTAATTTGTCTGGGAAATTTCTTTTTTGGGAAAAACTGGAATTCTTAGTTCTATATTTTAGCGAGGTTACGTACTAGCACATTTGGCAGTGAAACTTGCAAAACCTATCGTACACAGAAAATCTTGGAAATGCTGAACCCACCATTTAGCAGCCATGTTAATGGCGTGCAAGGTGTTGAATATTGGTGTTTATGTATGTTTCGAGTTGCAAATTTGGTGAAAATTTAGCGGATTTCGATTTAGAAAAAAAACATACGAATGTATAAACATAGCTTGGAATTTAAATGAAGCTTTGGATAATTTAATTAATGTTTTATATGTCTTAGATCAAAATATTTGTAACAACTACAAATAGGTGTTAGTAATACTAAACATTATAAAAGCTTCATTAAAACAAAGCATGTGTTATATTCATCATTTAGGACAACATGGTGTTCACGTAAGGATCAAAACTGAAATAAGAGTGGTTTCTCTGAGACCTATATTCTGAATACAGAGTATTAGTTAAATGTTGACAGTACTCAGCCCGTGATAATAAATTTTTGTACTGTAAGTTACAAGTGCCATAAAAACAGAAACGTGATGGTGATAAGTTTACAGTGTTGTGCCTCATAGAATACCAGTAGGCACATATTGATTAGCAACATACTTGAGATGAGTAGTACTTAAATATTAGGCCAAGGATATGCATATGGTTAATCATGCATTAGTATTTAAATTTGAACTATTACCAATTGAACATTCAATACTCACTGCGTCATAATTATAAGAAAATATTAGAAAAGAACAGTCTGCAGAATAGTGTTTTCCATTTATTGTAGGTATTAAGAATATTTACATATCTTATTATAGACTATAGATGATCTGATTCAAAAATTGTCATGGATGATGGAACTATCCCCAAAAACTCTATTTTTACGGAATATGTAATATTTATCCTTCATATTTACTTCTAGTATATAAAAGTTTGATAACTTAGTTTCTACATACACACTTTCATAGGTACATCTCGAATAAGTTTGGTAGTTAAGTTGAATCAACGATGTCCTTCTTGGTTCCCTGGATTCATAAGTTGTTAGTACTGTGATTTTCCTCTTGTTAAGGTGACGATGGGCGAGATTTCATCACTGTGGAGCACTGTGGTGATGACTTTCTGGCATCACTTGCTGAATTCATGCAAGACACTGAGGATTGGGATGATGTGCAAGCCATGGAGTCAGAAGCCTGCGGTGCTTTGACTGAGATTCTGGACAAGGATCTACTCCAGAATTATGATTCAAATGTTACAGAACGAAGAAGCCAAATTCATATCATAAATGATTCTCCTGAATCTCAGAAGCATCCAAATGTTATGCAGTTGGATTCTTCAAGTGATGATGAAGAGCCAGACCAAACTATTTCCAGAAAATATGCAAAACCTTCCTCTAATGTTTTTATAGATGGCAACAGTTATGGCCCTTCTCCAAGTTCGATTAAACCTCCATCAATCTCTGTAAGGACATCATCTCCCTGATCAACAACTATAATAATGTTTCGCGATCTTTTCTTGGGGTGGTGAAAAAGGTCCAATCTTATTTTACAGCCTTCCCTAATACAGAAGCTTATATGGATAAATCTAGTAACTTGTAATATTCCTTTAGGCAGTTTATGGCTAAGGTAAAAATGGTAGAAATGAACTTAGGCATGCCAATGGATATGATTAGCTTGCCTTCTAGTTGCTTCAAACCTCATCCACCTTTCATCTTTCCAAAGGAAGTAAAAGAACAATTACCTTGAATCTTTCACCGTTTTAGGTTACTAATATGCAATTCTTTTGAAGGACTACCGGAGTGATCCAACTCCTTGTTCACGTTCATCAGTTTCTCAAGAACAGCACTCCAGTTCACATGGAAATACACATGGAACTCTCACATATGAAGAGCTGCAGAAACTGGATGACATTGAATTAGCAAATGTTGTTGTGTTTGGTAATAGAAGTTTTCGACCATTGCAGCATCAGACTTGTAAAGCATTTCTTGGTCAGCATGATTGCTTTGTTCTTATGCCCACCGGAGGGGGTAAAGTCTTTGCTACCAGGTTAGATTCACACTGGCAGAGACACCTTTCTCTTTTCTATTTGTACATTTTGGGATAGCAATGAAGCCACATCAGTAATGTAATTTTACCTTATCTTGGTCCAGTCAGATACCGACATTCATTTAGTTAACTTGTCTGGCATCATAATGAAAATTATTTACCAAGTTCTCTTGCGCATTTGACCATTTGCCTTTGCTTATTGCTGTAATGTTGGTTATCTTTTTTTGTTGTCAAGCTAAAAAAATCATCTTCCACTTAGTGAAATATGCTATTATGAACACATACAATACTTTTGAAATTAAGAACAGAGGCACTTATCATTTTTATATTAGCATATTTCTTTTATTTTACCATTCGTTGAAGTACATTGTCAATAGGCTACTGTAATTCTTACGTAGTAGTAGGGATTGTTTTTGTTCCCTCTTAGGACACCATGTGCGTAATGTTTAGCTTAATGTATTGCTTAACCAGGTGATTTCTGTGAATCACATTCTTTATTAACCTCCATTTTGTGTATCCTTTTGGGGTTTAAACTTTACATTCTTTTGTAAGCTACAGTTGGAATAGACTAAGGATGTTCACTAATTAAAAAAGGAGATTTGGATGAACTCAACTTGAAAAATGCATCATTATAAAAATTCACTAATCTTGACCAATGTGCTCTTGGCTTTTACTTCCTGAAGTAGCATATTTTTCTTTAGACAAAAATACATTTTTTGTAATTTATGTTGGCCGAGACAGACATTTACTCCTCTATGTAATAAGGTGACTGTTGACAAACACTAACTTTTTAAATTTTGCACATTTGGTCCAATTGGTCAAGGATTTGCTATTCGTTGAGGCAATAGAAAGTTGGCACATAGGATTGCTTTGTGTGGATTCAATTTTTAGGATTCCTATTTTTGGAGGGAAAATTGATGATGCATCACCTATTTGGATATAGTGAGAAGAATAACAAAATTTTATTTGTTAAGTGGTTATTAAATTTTTCTTAAAAAAATAAAAAAGAAATTAATATAATATAATAAAATAAATATATGAATAATTTAACAATTTACAGAAATTAAAAAAATACAGCAACTTTTTATATCCGACTTAAAAAAAACATTTAAATAGATACAAAATAGTTACGTGATACACTTAAATAACTTTTTAATTTGTAAAATTAAAATAATTTTAAGGATAAGAGAAATCATATTTTTTTATAAAAAAACTATTAAAAACAACAATAAATAGAAAAACAAAAGATAAATGTCATCATCTTCAATACCTTTAACTTTATTGTTTTTAATATTTTGTAGACGATGACATTTGTTGGGTCATCTTTCAGTGGTCATTCTGGTGATTTGGTCACCTTCCAGTGGCTGTTGGACCACTTAGCTGT
The DNA here is from genome assembly GCA_016081115.2 of Rehmannia glutinosa. Classification (NCBI taxonomy): domain Eukaryota; kingdom Viridiplantae; phylum Streptophyta; class Magnoliopsida; order Lamiales; family Orobanchaceae; genus Rehmannia; species Rehmannia glutinosa. Next base: position 155,059 of record JABTTQ020003264.1, on the reverse strand, counting down.
TCTTGCTTGTACCATCTAGACTGCCATTTCATGGGTATAATGAATTAAATTTGAAATCCATTAAAATATTATAAGTCTTGTCATGTGATCAGACCCTAAGTTCCAACAGATTTCCAATTGATAGGTGATTTCTTGACAACAATAGCGACTCTCAAGGTCACACATGGAGTCAGTGAAATGGATGAATGACAACTTGAGTATTGTTGTCATACACATGCAATCATTTAGGCGTGCTAATATTTTGATAGACTTTCTTACTAGTGTGTAATTCTAGGGGCATTTTATAAAAAAAGATTGAAGTTTTCAAGGTTTGACTAAATGGAGTTCGAAAGGCAGTATGCCAAGGCAACCCTTTTCCAGCATCTATTATGTAATTGAAGATTCGATCTCTGGGATCATCATTGTAAAAGATTAGAAAGAGTGCACGCAGAGTTGGAGAGCGTATGAAACTTTGTTTATATTCTCAAGTTATATGCTACTTACATGAAATCCATAAAATCAATAAACTAAACTATGAATTACAACTTCCTCCCTATGCAGGCTTATACAATGACAAGTTACATAATCTTTTTCTCATTTTCTTACTGTGACCATACTTGCAGCTTCCCGCCATTCTCCGACCAGGTGTTACAATTGTTATATCCCCACTTCTTTCCCTCATTCAAGATCAGATTGTTACACTGAATCTCAAATATGGAATAGCAGCAACTTTCTTAAACTCTCAACAGAAGCCTTCACAAGCAGCAGCCATACTTCAAGAATTAAGGTAAGTTTCAGTTTATTCCGTGCATGCTGATATTGCTTTTTACACCATCTCCAAACCTCCCTTCCCCTATCTCCTGTCAAATACACCTCTCAAGCTGCCACAATGTGGACAAAGCTAACATATTCTCATAATTTATTCTATAAACCCTCAAGTGTAATTCCTAGAAAATCACTCTCGTGGAAAAAACCAAATTCCTATATAACATTGCTCGTTATGTCAATGTAAGTAGCTATCATCTTTCTTACTTTCCTTGTTACTGAAAACATCTGATAGGAAAGTGCATTTAGTGATCTGTTCTTCTCATAGTGCTGTGAGGTGATAAGCTGGAAAATGATCATTTCATCTTCTTGTTTGCTCTTTTCTACCATCTATCTAAATGAAGTCATGGGATACTTTGAGTTATATATTGTATGAAGCAACGTAAAGGCTTCCGTTCTATTACATAGCATTATTCATATCTATTTTAATATTATCTTTGTTTGTTGACATTTTTTGAAGCCAAGCTATCTTAATTTTGAAGTATCTTACAAGATTTTTTTCTTAGATCTAATCCCTGGTTATTACTAGAGTGTATATGGACATTTCTAAGAGTATCAAGAACGCCACAATTATGGCTTCACTTTTTTATGGTATCAATGTCAGGGGAAGAGTTAATATGTATTACAGATTTTTGGTGAGAGTACAGGTTTGTATTATATGGAGTGGATATAGATATAGCTCCAGAATGAAGTACAAAATGCAATAAGTTTGGAGGTCTCAAAGTCAAAAGATGTTTGAAATATTTATTGATTGCCTATGTTGCTCCATATTTAAGCTTCACAATTATTTGCATGTTTCCAGGAAAGACAAGCCTTCATGTAAACTTCTGTATGTAACTCCAGAAAGGGTTGCTGGAAATCTTTCGTTTCAAGAGATCCTAAAAGTCTGCACAGGAAGGTATACTTTTACTGTGCTGTGGAACATCAAATCAAAATTGATGCTTGGAACTTTCAAGTCCGTGGCTCTTTCTTGATGATACTGAATATGACAAGATTGATATCTCTATTTCAGGGACAATTAGCAGGATTTGTTGTTGATGAAGCCCACTGTCTGAGGTATACTGTGAAATTTTCTGGAGATAAGTTTGAGAATGTTTAAGAAAATGAAAGTAAATGTAAGTTGGATAAAGGAAATTTAGTCATAAAAGGGAAAATTTTAAATTCGAAAAGATGAAGGGAAAGAAGGATCTTGGTGGTTGTCTAAATTGAAGTGCTTAGAAGTTTTTTCCAGTGATTTTTGTATTCTGAGTGTATTTGTATTGCTTTCACAAGTGGAGTGTCACAATGTACATTTCCAAATCAAGATAATTATAATGAAATGATATGAAATACATGCAAGTGCAGCAGTCCTATTTTCTTACTTAATCCATAGAGCATATACCTACGAATTGCTAGCCTCATGAAAAAATGGTAGATAAATAAAATTATATTGCTAGTTTAAATATCGTTCAGTTTTTAGGGATTTGGTTGGAGGTGGGATTAATAACTAGTAACCCTTTGCAATGTTTTTTCAGCCAATGGGGGCATGATTTTCGTCCCGATTATAGAGTTCTAGGATGTCTTAAGCAGAACTTTCCGCGTGTTCCTCTGATGGCTTTAACTGCCACTGCAACCCAGATAGTTCGTAAGGTTAGGCTGCTGATTCTTGGACATATCTGACAATACCTGTAATTTCTTTTTAAGATCTTAACTAACAATTTATCTGCAGGATATCTTAAACTCATTGAGAATCCCCCATGCAATAGTGCTTGAGACAAGTTTTGATAGGCCCAACTTGAAGTATGAAGTGATAGGGAAAACTAAAGAACCACTCAAGCAGCTTGGGAAATTACTGATGGATCATTTCAAGAATTTATGTGGAATTGTATACTGCCTTTCGAAAAATGAATGCGTGGAGGTTTCAAAGTTTTTGAGTGAGAAGTTCAAGATCAAAGCTGCATATTATCACGCTGGTTTGGCTGCTCGTCAGAGGATTGCAGTTCAGAACAAATGGCATAGTGGAGAAGCCCACGTTGTTTGTGCTACCATAGCTTTTGGGATGGGAATCGACAAACCTGATGTTGTGAGTTGTGCTAAATGAAAATATCGGTTCTTTTATTTCATAATTTACAGATTTTATTATTTCATTTTACTTCTAGAATCAAAGTTTGGAAATTCAGGTGAACCAAAATGATCATGCATGTAATTTTATTGACAATGAGACAGTATTTGAACACACCGTTCCTAATTATGATTGGATATTCAGGTGAACCAAAATGATCGTGCATGTAATTTTATTGACAATGAGACAGTATTTGAACACACCTTTTCTAAATCCTAATTATGATTTGTTTAAAGATATCAAGCTAGCTTGCATCATCCAAATTCGAGTTATATCTTGTTTGTGGTGTGAAGAAATATTTTGTCCTCCTTTGCCAATTATAGCAAAATTGTTTACTCACTTTATCCATTTTTCAGCGTTTCGTTATTCACAACACCATGTCCAAATCAATCGAGAGTTACTATCAGGAATCTGGAAGGGCAGGACGGGATAATCTCTCTGCCACATGCGTTCTTCTGTACCAGAGGAAGGATTTCAGTCGAGTCGTATGCATGCTTAGAAGTGGACAAGCAGGTAAAAGAGAGAGCTTCAAGGTGGCCATGGATCAAGCTCGAAAAATGCAAAAGTATTGTGAACTTAAGGTACAAGCTATAACCTAGGGATAATTACAAAAACTACCCTTGAGGTTTTGGCCTAATTACAAAAAACTCCAGATATCTTTCTATATTTACAAAGACTCTCTTGCGGTTACCCAACAAATACCCCTCATGAGAGTGCAATTTGTAAAATAGAAATAAATGTCAATGGGATACTTGTAATTTTGAAAGATAAGTAGGTTTCTTTTTTTCTTTTTTTTTTGTAATTAGGCGGAGCCTCAAGGGTAGTTTTTTTCATAATTATCCCTTTAACCTATTGAGAAAATAATTATGTTAACCGTAAATGGCATGCTCACATCATCTATACCCAGAAGTATGTACAAATCAATAACTTTCTTTTAAAAGTAAAATTTCAACTCCTGCAGGATGAATGCCGTAGGCAAGCTTTACTTGAACACTTTGGAGAGTCCTTTGATCGGAGTGCCTGCAAAAATGGTTCTAGTCCATGTGACAATTGCCTCAAGTTATCTTCAAGATCATGATTTCATTACAAATACACGTCTTTTCTCCCATCTAATTTGATGAAAAAGCTTTGGACCAACCCACCCTGCCCATCTATTTAAAAGCCCTTCTGATCTTGCTAACCCAATATCCATAACAAAAACCAATCTTCCAAGTGATACTGAAAAGTGAAAACTACTTTTGATTGGGACCTCGAGTAATTGTTAATTGGAAGTATATGTAATTTATTGGTCCTTTGCTATAGCAACTGGAGAGGACTACAAAATGGGGTACAATCATCCTAAGCCTGAGGTGCCAAAAGATAGGATGAGCCAACTCCTGTTGTAGGATTTTCAATAGGTGGAGAGATATGTTTTGGAACATGTTATGATAATCTGTACAATTAGCAGAACGTTGTATGGGAAAATCGATATTAACTGAATTGCAGGACATGGAAACATGAGGTACAGTGTTAAAATTGTGCTTTGGGTAATATTACATGCTACAAGTCTACGATAGGTGTATTGTAACTTGGTGTATGAATGAAGATAATTGTCCCATTTTATGAAAAATAGGACACTTGAACGATGGATTTACACCAAGTTTATGTATATTAGGTGTAACTTTTATTTGATTGTGTTTTGGAAGGAGGTTCATTGAATCATTCTGCTTTGTGCTGTTGCTGATAACACTCTTGGTATCAATATTAATGTTAATATTTGTTTTTATTTAATGAATACAATGATCCACAACATAGCAAGACTACTTCAACTATAAGATGACACGGATTATAACTCTGGGCACGATCCGCTCTTGAAAAGACCTTGTGTTGTGTTGGATTGGGTTTACATAACATTTGTTTGGGTTATGTGGAATCACTTGATATCTTACCCAACATTATGTGGATTATGTGGGATTCACTTGTTATCTATGTAAAATTGATTTTCTCTTTTCTTCAAATTGATATAAGGGTAATTGGTACACCAGCTCAACCTGTCTACAGAAAACCAGAAGGTAAAACGTGATTTTTTTGACTAATATGAGCTAATATGACCCTGTTTCTACCTAATATATGTGCTAATAATAATCAAACCAGGACCTGGTCTTTTTTATATATTTTTTATGTTTAGTTTTGATTAATTGTAAATATGATAGCAGAATCCTGATGGGGCCGGACGAGAGATGTAGCCACAGGGATTTGAACAATATTGTTGACCAAAGGGCACATGCCAACAGCCTGCCATTTGGTATGATTGTAACAACTCTTTCGTCCACTGTTTTAATTTTTCTTCGTGGCCCCAGATGCTTGAGTGAATAACATACCTATGATAACACCCTCTTCCTCAATTATAGGAAATTTGCACTATCTAGTGTTTGCTCTGTTATTTTTAATTGATTTTTATAAGAATTTCAATAATTTTAGGTTCTAATTGTAGTGTTAAGGTGGTAATCGAAATGGAAAATGAGTGGCAAAAGATTGACATAGGAGGATCCTAAAATGGTTATTTACCCCACTGGCACATTTGATGCCGTGTACTTCGAAAATTTGCGCATAATATGGTTTATGAGGGGCGGATGAAATTTATTCTTGAAAATTAATATGGTAAATATTACACATGTCAAATATTCGTACGTTTGAATATGAGATGAAATACGGTTTTGGAATAGAAGATCATAATTAATGTCTTGTGATGATGCAAGTAGGAAGCGTGAATTCGACATCGGCATGAATTTGAAACCAGTGTTAGATCTCTTTTTAAAAAAAATAGATTGTTGAATTGTTTGGATACACCAAGGTCATAGAATTTTTAAAATAGTATTAATAACAATTTTATAATTAAAATTTTAAACTTAAATTAATTTGTAAAAAGGAAAATTTTATTTTGACTATAAGTTGAGGTGACCTTACTTTTCTTTTGAGCTTATAAGGTGTCAAACAATTTTTTTATGAATTCTGTACTTCAAATGCACCAATAACCCTTCATCTCGTAGAGAGGTGACTTATTAGTTACTTTCAGATACAGACAACTACCACAAATTAATTCATAGTTTTTTTTAAGACATTTTGTTTTCACAGTCGTCTAGGTTACCGTTATATGCACATATACTCGACTTATTTTATACTACATAATATAGGTTGTTAACAAAATATGTTTAAAAGAACAAATATAGATTAGCTCCTTTATAAATATAACAAAGTGCATTTTTACATAGAATAAAAATAATGATCAAATTTCAGACAAATGACCCGAACAGCTTCTTCTATCTCTGTGCGGCCCACTTATGAATTTATTACCAGAAAGCTATGTACCATCTTTAGCAACAGATTGGGAAGTGTTGACTTGGACTTTAATAGATTCAATATGATTCGTGCCATTTAGAGAAAAAAAAAGTGAGATCTTATTTTATTTTAAACTAAATAACACTTGGCACACGAGATTTGTTTAAAAATAAATTTTTAGTGTTACAAATTTATTTGTAATAGTTATTAGAGATTCAAAATACTAATTAGAAATAGTATCATATTAAACTTACTTTAAGCTAAGAGAATAATTTTGAAAATAAAATAATTACATTGAGAAATAAAACTTTAATTTGAAGTAAATTTGAGACGTACAACAACTTTGTTGACATATTAAAGTGTTATTTGAATCTTCAGCCGTATATATCTATTGATTTTTTTTTTTTTTTTTTTTTTTTTGAGGAAGGTATATATCTATTGATTTACTTACTATGGTATAATGTTATTCTATGCATATATAGTTATATGAATAAATTAAATCCATCAACACACATTATTATTCAAACATATTTTTTTTTTTTATCGAAGTTTAAAAGTTGTGTTTGAAACCATCTCTCCCACTTAATTTCACCAATTAAAAGCCTTAGAGGCTAGTGAGGTCAAAGATTCAATTAGTCCTCAACCATATAATCTCCATTGTAATGGTTTGAATTTACACTCAATAGAAAAAAAAAAAAATTGTATTTGCATTTTGGTATGATTATTCGAATTGAGCTAGAACATATTTTAATTGAACATAACATAAACCGAGTTTAAGTAGTTTAGATCTTTTAATTAGTTTTTACACCTATATTGTTATTTTTACTAATTTTTTCGAACTTCAAATTTTATCCTATATTTTCAAGCTTTTTTATTATATCAACAAATCTAGCAAATAAACTTTGAACAATTGATTTTGAGTTGAGGATTATGTAACTTAATTTGTTTTTCAAACCTATTATATATTAATATACATTTATTTATTAAGGACATATATAGAGAGAGTGAGAGTGAGAGAGACATCAAAGGTTATTGAAAGGCAGTCTATTTGCATATTTGACTAGAAAAGCATGTCTATACCATATTACCATGTGGCTTTCCAATAACTTAAACTACTTTTAAAGATTTAATTAGTGAAAGCTACAAGGTAACATGTTTCATTGGGATAAAATTCTTGCTTTTGTAATACAAGAAAAGTAATTAATTGTGAAATATTATGGACTATGGATAGGATCGAGAATATTTATTAAACTTTGATGTTTTTCTTGAATTTGGGACCTTGAAAAATAATATACATATACACACAGTAGTGGGCGACAGAGAGCAAGGTACAAGGGTAGTAAGTTAGAAAACCAAGTAGGAGATGGAATGTGAAAAGGAAATATATTAAGAAATTTCCTTTTATTGGAATAATGACCCTTTAGTATTAAAATATATAAGCATCAATTCTTCTGTTAACTATTTATCCAAGAAATTTGGTTTTTTTCTTTTCTTACAAGTCACAACTAATGCTGATTTACAAGGACAATGGACTTTAATATCCAATATGAAATTCTTTTACAAAACTAAAAGGTTTATGTAATTTTAAAATTTTACGTAATTAATGAATAGATGAGTTAACATTTTGAATTTCTCAAAATTAATTTCAACGCCTAAACACCATCCCACATGGAAAATTAGCTAAAATTAGTCCACTTTGTATATAGCTCAAATTGGACTTGGGTGTGATATCTGACACTATTGCGTATTTCTTTTCTTTTGAGTCAGTAGGCCTTTAGTTTATTAAAATAATTTGAGTCATGAACAAAATTTATGCTGGATATGAATTAATCCAAGTAAATAAATTAACATTACATATCATGTATGTAATTATATATATAAACAAGTTAAATCAAGAAATCCATAATCTAAATTTAGTTTATAGGCCTAATATATTAAGCATGAAAACACAAATTTAAATTAACTTCAAATTCTAACGAGGGTGTGATACTTGTTTAATTGTTTAAATTAGTTGTTAACCATAACTATGTTGTACATTTCTTAACCTTTTTTCCCCTTATACACACATGAGAAATTAGTGAAAAACTTCAAACAATTTTCTTGGGAAAAAAACATGTGAAAATTTATACACAAACTATCCTTCTTAGGATTTTGTTGGAATTATTTTCTTACTATTTGGTTATTAAAGTACACTAAATTCAATTGAATTGAATGTACCCATGGCCATGGACCATAGCTTTAAACAGTTAATATTTATTCAATATTCAATATTCAATACTCAAATACATAACGCCTTAACGGTGGTGACTGACAAATCCACTTTTTCACTATTTTTCTTTTCAAATCTCTCTCTCTCTCTCTCTCTCTCTCTCTCTCTCTCTACTGAACTGCGGATCGAAATTCAAAATCCATATCCAGTTCTGGTCGAACACCATAGATCTTTACCTCCGCACTCATTTTTTACTTCTTTACTACTGCTGCTGATTCTGGAAAAAAGATTATACGGAGTCTTCTTGATATGTACATATTTTGACCATGAGCATTACAGGTGTGTTTTCGCACTTTTTGCTTTTATTATTTTTTTCTTTTTTTGGAAAAAATGAGGCCTGCCCATTTCAATGTAGCTATATTATATAAATATATTTGTGTATAGAAGCGTACAAATACCTGTAAAAATGAGATGTAGTATTATAAGTGATGGAATTTGTATGATTGTTACAATTAGTTTGACCATTTGGTTTGTTGTGTTTCTATAACAAGTGGGTTTTCTCTATTTTTTTTTTTTTTTAAAAATGTTGGCTTGTGTGTATGTTTTCTTGAATTTGGGGATTAATGGGAAATGAGGTATCAGTTTGATCTATGTAGTGTGATCTGCAATGCAGATTTTGATCCAGTTAGCTTTGATTACAGAGATAAACTAGATGTTTGGATATTCTTTACATTTATATATGCATTTAGTTCTGTGGAATGGTGTTTAGGGTTTTGTTGACCTTGATAGTGGGACTGATTTTTTAAGCTATCACTCATGTTTTATTAATTTAATTAGCTTGTTTTTTTGTCCAAATTTTAATTTGTTGAAGTTCCTGAGTGTAAAGCTTGGAAAAATCTCGGTGCATTGTTGCAGATGGATATCACTTGACTATCTGGTGAATTTCAGTTTGAGTTTAGGGAATTAAAATGGAGGTTGAAAAGCGAGGGGTAAAGGGAGGCTTTTTTCAGTTGTTCGATTGGAATGGTAAATCTCGGAAGAAGCTCTTCTCAAGCAAATCAGATTTGCCTGGTAAATTTTTTTCTCATTGTACAATGGAAACCTCCCTTCAATTTTTAATCATCTTGTTTTATCTGTTTCTTAGTGTTGAATGTAATTTGGTATCTTTTGGTGCAGAGAGTTCAAACCAAGGGAAAGAAAACTATCATGGTTCAGTCATCGCACGAAATCAGCAGGTAAATTATCTTGATTTTTCTTCTCTGCTAGTTGGCACTGAATTTTATTAAATGTGTACTGATCTATGCTCTTTTGTTGTATGCTTGTTTGAAGGGCTTGAAAATGGGTTTTCTACAAATGCCAGAGGTCATAATGATTATCATTATGCTTCTTCAGCAAGTGGCGACTCAGAATACGGGACAAAAGCACCTGGGGTAGTAGCACGTCTTATGGGACTCGATTCATTGCCGTTGTCAAATGCTAACGAGCCTTGTTTTACCCCATATATTGAGTCTCACTCATTCAGAGATTCTAGTTATGTGATGGCTGCACCTGCATTCCAAAGTGAACATGATATTGTAATCTTTGAGAGCGTGCGAAATAAATTGGATGGATTGAGTAGGAACCCTTTGGACCTCAGGGTGCAGAAGATGCAGAGCCGGCATTTAGAGAGATTTCAAACAGAGGTATTGCCTCCGAAATATGCAAAGCCCATTTCTGTTACTCACCACCGTCTCTTATCTCCTATCAAGAGTCCCGTTTGTTCCGCCTAAAAATGCTGCTTACATAATCGAGGCAGCAGCCAAAATAATGGAGCAGAGTCCACGGTCAACCGCTAAAGGCAACTTTCCGTCCCTCGGTTCTTCTTCTGTTCCATTTAGAATTCGGGATATGAAGGAGAAGATGGAGGCTTCTCGGAGAACATCTCAATCAGCTGATGCATCCCAAAGAAGCAAAGATCAAACTTCCATGAATATAAAGAAACAACTTAATGCCAGGGTAAAAACCGATCAGAAGACAGTTATCTATATATGGGTTCGGAAGAATCACGAAGGGCTGGTTCTCAAAGATTAAAGAGTAAGGAAAAGCCAGTGTCCTTGCAGTTCAGGCGAAGGCCAACATTCAGAAAAGAGAGGCGGGTTGACTTCTATTGGTAACAGAAGTTATGAGAAGCAAAAGGAACATAATGACGTCAAAATTAGTAGAGATCTACCAAATACACAGAAGAGATTGGAAAAGAAAAGTTCATCAAGAAGGCATTCTGAGGTTCTCAGGCTGAATAATCAGAAGCAGAATTGTGCATTTTCTGAAGAGGAAGAAAATTTTGGACCTTCTTGTTCCCGTCAAAGGAAAGAAAAGAGTCAAATTTGTCTAGCAATTACATAAACGGGCGGACGAATAGGACTGTAAATAAGATTGTTGTCAATAATGTGGTAACATCCAGGAAGACAAACATTGTAGCAGCTGATCCTGGAAAAGAGCTTTCATCATCTAGAGCAAAGACAACTTCGAAGAAAAAACCGTCAATAAATGGGGATACTCAGTCTGGTGGAAGTGTTGCCCAAAAAACAGGGATGATGCAAGGTGAAAAATCTGTAAAATGTAATGTTGCATTTGAAGATGATTCGAAATGGGATGGATTTGACAAGAAAAATAGTTTGGATGTTGTATCATTCACATTTACATCTCCAATCAAAAAATCAGGAGCTGGATCCAATTCTTGTGGTACAACTTCGGAAGCAAGTAGCTCATCTTTTCTCAATTGCGATCCTAGTGTACAAGAATCTGACTTTAGAAATTCTGCTGCGACCTCTTCAGGGTTTAATGTCATTGGAGGGGATGCTTTGAGTGTTCTTTTGGAACAAAAACTGAAAGAATTGACTTCTAGGGTTGAGATGTCTCAGAATGACCTGTCAGAAGCAGCTTCTTTTTCTAATTCTGGCAACAGCTATGGAAACATTGGTCCAACCATCAACTTAGTAAAGTCCCTGCCTGTGGATAATGATACATGCAAAAGTAAACTGGAAATCCAGTACAGCTTCGGTTGCCCTTCTACCGACAATCATGGGCTCAAAGCTGGGAAAGAAAAGATGGTACTTCACCCTCTACAACACTTTCTTTTGTTGATCTGTTTTTGTGCATCCATGTCTTTGTAACTCTTTTCATTTTACTCTATGTGAATGCATAATCTTTGGGGAAACTTGTGAGAAAACTTATTTAGTGCTAAATACCGGGCTAAGCATTATTCAAGTTTTAAAAGTTGATGTCCTTAGACGTAATGGGTTCTTTCTTCTCTAATTGTTGATATTTAAATTTGGGAAGACCAAATTATTCTAAACTACCCATAGCCAGGCATGTTGAATCTAACCATTTTATTTTGATGCGTCATGATTGCTGTATCTATATGGTTCCTGATTTTCTCTCAATAGCTGACCTCTGAATTTAAATACTTAATTAATTTATCAAGATTTTATCCCACCACAATATTATATTAGAAAAATGTCTGATTAAATGGTCCACCCTACCTATGAAGGCATTTGTGGAAGATAATCACATCTTTTGTTTCGATGCATTGCCTATGAATTGACTAACTGGGATTCGGCATCTCTACAGCATCTTAATGAATTTTATGTGTTTTCACTTTGAATTATTGGTCTAGAGCTCCTATTCAGATTACGTGGCATGAATAGAAAAGCATATAAGTTAAGAGAGTGATACGTAAATGATATTTTGTTAGATAACTTGGCATCTGGGCATGGACTGTTAATATGAGAAAAGGACATAGAACCATAAACCATTGCATCTTAGCGCGGCCTATTGATTTTCATTATCATTGTGTTCAAAACAAGGTGCTAGGGGCCTGGATAGAAATATCATTAAATACATGAATTTTTAAGATTGAGACTGATCTTTCTGCAATGTTTTGTACTCATGGAGTCATAGAATAGAAAACCTCGTCTCCTGATTATTGGCTTTTTCGTTTCATGTGTCCATTTAGAAAGTTCATTCTTGTAAAAGTGAACATGGTCAGTGACTGGTACAATGCTTCCATTATCTGAAATGAATCAGACCATGCATATTTTAAGATTATATAGACATAGCCTCAGTCACATATTTTTGCATCAAGTAATGGAAGTGAAAAAATTTAAAGTTTTTCCTCTGAAAAATCATGTGTATGAAAGCACTAACTTGGGGTTATAATCATCCCAAAAACAACCTAAACCTGAGTTTCTTTTATCAAGTGGGATGGTGAAGCATAAGTGTTTCATTTGTGCTTAGTTTAGAAAGTAAATGTTAGCAAATAACTAGAGAAGGCCCCTTTAAACATTTAGGAGATGTTCCAAAAATGAGGATAAATATACCTACCCTGCTATAAATCTTGGAAGTATGGCCCCTCAAATCCAGTCCACGCACGGCATATTTGCAGTGGGAGCGCAGAATGATGATTTCTTGAATGGCTAGACCTTTTCTCTTGTTATGCTCTCACAGGAAATTGTTGACTACTTTATTTTAATTATCAATATTTCACTTCATACAAATTGAATTCACAGTAATAGTGTGCTTAACTTCACTTGACTTTCAGGGCGAGGATACATCGAAAGGGATGTCGATAACAGCAACATTGAGTATCGGAGAAATCTTCATTTGCAAGGGTCAATTTCATTCTCAAGTCAGCCTTCGTTGTCGGGGGCTAGTTCTGACTCATTCAACGTTGACAGAAGCCCAAGTAATGAAGGTAAAATTACCAATCCTCTTTCATTTATTCTTTAGTTGCATTTTCTCTTGATAATGAACTCTGATTTTTGTGGACAACATGCATATGTATTGCCGGGATTGGATTTTAGAATATTATCCAATGTGACCTATTCAGGGGCTTATCTCATTATTTCTAAGGATAATTGAAATCCCCTGAGGTTTGGGTTAATTAGTAATTACAAGAAAACCCAGATAAGTTTCAAAATTACCAAAAAAAAAAATTGAGGTTTGATTATGCCTTAAATATAAGGGGATAACTGTAAATTTTTTACAAATGTATTGGGGTGTTTGAAATGTTTTTGCCTATGAAGGGGGTGAACTGTAATACAAAAGCAAATCTCACGGGGATTTTTGTGATTCTAAAAAACCTCTGTTCTTTTTTGTAATTACCTCAAACCTCAGTGGAATTCCCCACACCAATGCTTTCTGAAAGAGACTCTATTGGTCTGTTTTTCTTTTTTAACCCTCTTAGACTTTGTATTTACATTCTCATTAATAAATCGAAATTCCAGGTCCATTGACATGTTTATCACTCGGATCTTACGAAGGAAGGAATTGGAGCTCTACTAGGAAATCCCACACAGCTGAAGATGATGTGGATATATCAGATACCGCCTCCACACTATCTGTTGGGGTTATATCTGAAAATGTTTACTCCAGCTTATATATGATCGATTCAAAAGATTCTTCTAACTGGGAAGTACAATATATTCGAGATATACTTTGCTGTACAGAATTGTTGTTGGAGGATTTTGCTCTGGGACAAGCTCACAGGATTATAGCTCCTGAAGTTTTCGATCAGTTAGAGAATGAAAAAATGGATTATTACAAAGAAATGGAAGAACAAGTGCTCGGCGTAAGGTCTTGTTCGATTGTGTTTGTGAATGTTTGGAAGTCAGATGTGGGAGGCTTCTTGCTGGAAGTTGCAAATTATGGGTTAAGCAGATGAAAATGTTAGATAGGAGACGATGGTTGGCGATGATTTGTATAGAGAAATATCGGGTTGGAGAAATGATGAGGAGCTGATGGTGGACAAGGTCGTGGACAAGGATATGAGCTGTAAGAATGGGAAATGGACCGATTTGAAGTTGAGGTATTTGAAGAAGGTGTAGAGATAGAAAAAGAATACTAACTTCTTTAGTAGATGAATTGATTGATGATTTCTTGTTCTGATGTTTTTATTGATGTGGCTGTTCTAATATGATTCTTTCTAACATGTGGTTTTGTATCAAGAAGTGTCAAAATTCAAGGACAAAATTAAGAAACATGAAAAATCATCATATGTTTGAGTATTGTGGCTTGTTTTTTTGTTTCATAGCATTTCATCTTGAATTTTATGACTTGTTTATTTTTCTTCTTGTAATCTGGATCTTAGATGCTAATTCGGAAATTGGTGATTAAAAAAATAAAATTGAACGTTAAATTGTTAAATGAATCGGATGCAGTGCTCAAAGTAATTCACGTGCAGTAATGTCACGAGATCCCATCACAAGTTATCGTTCTTCCCCAGTGGTTGAGGTTGATCACGGTGGGTGAGGGTTGCAATTGCAACCTAAGGTCTCAGACTAACGGAGTGTTGGGTGTGTTTGTCCATCCTCCCAGGAGATTAGGATCATCTTCGGGGAGGGGCGATGTCCCATAATTCGGAGGAAGTATGGGAGTGCGTATCAAGTGGGGGTGGGGATCTTTCTGGATCAACCAAGAAAGTGTGGGGATCTGCAGGTCGACCCAAAAAAACCGATTCCACACCAAATCTGGTAGGATTAACGGATATGATGGAATTGAATAAGTTTGGGAATGGAATAACAACGAAGAATGAATGGAAATGGTCCAAATGGACATAAAAATTCCTAGGATTGGTATGTAAAAAAATGCATGTGAAACGCTGAAAGGAATGAAAATCACCATTTGTTGACTTAATGTTAACATCAATATCGATAATTAACAATGAATGGTAGCAATAGAATCAAATAGTTTTGAAAACCAAATTATCATTAAGCAGATTTTTTAAAAAATAAAATAAAATTATATTTAATTTATTATGAAAAAGAATCTTATATTATATTTATTGGTGTTAAACAATATAGACATGTATGCATATGTATACATGATATCGATAAAATTTTACACATTTATATTTTTATAAAAAAATGTAAAAAAACAATAAATTATTCTTGGAGCAATTCTCGGATTCTAAGTTTTAAATTCGATAGAACATGAATACTATTTATCAAAATATTCATATATTTTTGTATATTATGTGTTATATAAAATCCATTGCGTATTTACAAAAATATGACTTTTTTATAATAATATAAAATTAATAAATATGTTATGCTAATATACATATAAGTAATAAATATGTTTGAAAATTTTAATTTATATATAGTTAGTATATAAATAAGTAGAAAATTTATTAATAAATTTGTTTCAAATGTTGATGAGTTGAGTTTGAGTTTTATCCAATATTTTAGTTATTTTTAGAAGAATAATTTCACAAAAAATATAAATTTATTCTTGACTAATTAGGAATAACTAAACTGACGGGGGACCAAAGGAATGGTTATTCACATTTTTAAATATGGATTCCTATTGGAATGGGTATTTTCATTACCAAATTATACCAATCATTTGGATGGGAGTAGACTTGGGTATATCCATTCATTTCCGACCTCATTAAGCAAACCAATCATGCCGTAAGAGAATATTTATAATTCAAAAAGATAAACAATTTCTTTTGAATTTAAATCATACCTCAATGGGAATGTACATGCGGTAGAAAAATTACGTCAGATCAACCTTGTGTCTTTCAGGTGGTTGAGGCGTATGTTGTAAGGCGAATGACGGTCGATCCCATATAAGTGTGTGTTCATCCTCAAAAATTCCCCGTTTGTACTTTAAAGAAAAAAATCATACCTTAATGGGTTGCACCTCATTTTAGTGGGCTTGGGTTATAGGTGACGTCTCTTTTGTAATTCAATATTGGGCTAATAATTTAAACTAAATTTGAGCCAACATTGTGCTCAAGAATACAGAAGTAAACAACAAAAGCTCTAACTTTTTTTTTTTTTTTTTGAAACCTCAGTTAACAAAAGCTCTAACTTAAATAAATGTATTGGGTTTGAAATATTCTTAGGATAAATTACCAACATCGGTAGCCTCAAATCTCAAATTGTTGAGTTGGGTCACATTAAATACATGAGAAATATGTTTAATTAAGCAAATTGATCCAAAACAAAGAATATTCATTACAGTAACTTAAAAACTGAAAAGTTGGAACTCAAGACGCTATAATAAAGATTCAGTTTAGCAACAAAATTTACCAACATAAATGATCTTGTCACTAGATTTTATAGTTACATACAGGCTAAATACCTACGAAATAAAAATATATTATTTTTTCTAAAATTCTACCAACTAATTACTAACAAATCACCAACAATTTTTAAAATTTAATTTGCTGAGATAAATGTTTATATTGTTTTTTTCTCATTGTTGTAATTTTAGGAGTAAAATGTTACTAAAAAGAATTATTAATATTAACTTTTATGATTTATTTAATCATAGCGTTATAACATAAAAATTCAACAAATCCAAAAATGATGATCAATTTCAACATTTTTCATCCGCATGTTACAAACTTACAATTTTAAAAATAGTAAAAAATCAACTTAACAATACAACATGACTTAGGATCAAAATGAATGTATCGAACTAATGGGGTGAGTTTCACTTTGGTTCCTCAACTATATATGTATATAAACTATTGCTTTAATTATAAATATAATTATGGCTATTTATAGTTGATTTAATTTGAATTAATTGCTTTATACATTAATTAGTTCAAGCAACTCTAGCCTAATTTTTCCCCCATCCCAACTTTTCCACCCCTAATAAAAGCATATAATATTTTTATTTTAATTTTTTAAAAAAAAAAAAGGATAAAAAAATTTGGGGTGTGCGGGGCAGGGAAGCCCCACTGAATCCGCCCCTATTTGGTTCTTAATTCCAATTTCAAAAAGAAATATGTATCTATTGTTTTTTTTCATGAAATCTTAATCTAAGTGTATTTCATATGTAACTTTTGATCTTGATGCATTCAAAAGTTTCTTGATTTATTTCCCTTCACATATTAGCATTACCTTGAATAACTATGTTGTTGATTGTTTTTTATGTAATTAAATTTATATTCAAAGAAAACACTCTTTAAATCAATAAACAATGAATTTCTTGACTAATCAATACCTTCCTAAATTAATAAAATTTCATGGTTCCGACATTATTAATTTATCGAGGTTTTACATGGGCTGATATATAATATTAAGACAGCTTAAAGGATTAGTTAAAAACTTGAATTCCAATCCATAGTCCCATTTTCAAGAATTACTTCTTTTTACATGGTTTGATGTATTATTACTAATCTGAACAAGATGTGGACTCAATGGACCATCCAAACAAAGAAAAATATGTGAAATCAATCCCTAACCAATGCTTTTTTGGACCCGTTCTAATCCAATGTTATGAGCTTTTTCTTCAAAAACAACTCATCCCCTTTTCCTTTCTCCCCTACATGGTTTAGGAAATGTTTGTTTGTTGCAATATTTGAGTGAACAATTAAACATTTCTTGGGTAAAAATACTTAGGCAATTGGTCACATCATAGGCAAGTTAGGGGACCATATATATATCATATATAGTTTATAATTTATTAATTTTCAAAGAAACAGTACTGTTGAGTGGTAATGAGGAGTTGGAATAAAGATAGTCATTATCCTTCACAAAAATGGGGCCTTTGCCTTGAAAAGAAAAACATCCCTAGTTGAGGAGCTTTTTAGTAGTCTTTTATTGTTAGATTTAACATCACATTATTTTACACAAACTCTAGATTCAGTGAACCATAAAGAAGATTGGATATATATAACAATTTGGCAAAGTCATTTGGTATGAAAAGGGAGTGGGGGTTCTCTATAGTCCTTTCTATGATCAAGATTATAAGAAACAATTGGTCCCATCACTTTGGGAAATCTCTATATTTTGATTATCTTGATTAAACTTTGTGTTGATAATGTAGTTAGAAGTTAGCATTTCACTATTTTTTTTTTTAATTACGGTGGGGGATAGTAGAGGAGGAGCACACGCATTCACATGAAATCGAACACGGTCAATCGAACAACTTGACAACACAAACTTCTACCATGAAGCACAAGGTTCATCCCATTTCACTAGAATTATTTAAATTTGTGCTTACCAATAAAAAATTGACAACATTCTAAAAATATGACAATATATTTTGTGCCACATTGGGAAAAATATAAGAGGAAGAAGAAATTGATAATGCCATTTGAATTATGTACTTAGAAACGATAGTAAATTTCCTCACTTCAATTGAATGTGGAATCATTTTTGGCCTCATATGAGAATACCAAAATAAGTTGGATTTTGTGGAGAGAAGAATTACACATAAGGGGAAGTTATGTGTGCCCATATATTAAATGTTTAGTATTCTCAATATATATATATATATATATATTAAATGTTTAGTTTGGACAAATTTTAAAATGAAATTCTAAATTAAATTATTTCAATTTGGTGGGTTTTTTCTAGTGACCATTTTAGTAATAAAACATTCAACTTATAGTATTTTTATGTTGTTTTTTTATTATTACATTATATTTGTAAGAAATCAAATAAATAATTCAACATTTTTTTAAATAAATTCAATATAGTGATAAAAAAAAGGGCGTTGTTCACAAAGCCAAACAACTAGCTCAAAATCTCAAAATAGATGAAAATAGAATAGAAAAACTAAAATCCAAAAACACCACACTAGGTATTCGGTGAGATTATGGATTAAAGATTCAATATTCATGGTTAGACGTGCATATTCTTCTAATGGAACTTGTCGGCGTTTGTTCCTTGTAGACATTCCAATGATCTTTTGTTTCATCACATCTAAATGGTTAGTAAAGTCATCCCAAATTTTTGGAGCTTCAATTGACTTTGGAGTATGATCAATATTGATTGAATTAAATTGGATTTTTACATCCGTAATCATCGAGATCTCGAAACTCAATGTCAAATGATCCTTAAAAACAATACTATGCATTATGGAATCATTAAAATAAATAATTCGACATTACCTTCATAAAAAATATTTAATTAACTGGTCAAAATATATATTTAGTTTTGAATAGTGGTAGTATTTTAATTTCATTGACTCATTAATGAAAAGTAATACTTTCTCAAGAACATGCAAATAACTTCCAAAGCAATAACTATTCACTCAAAAATAAATAACTCAAAATAACACCTAGCTAGCAGTTTATCATTATATGCATCATGAGCAAACAAAGTTCACCTTACACAATGGTAAAATTAAACATCAAATAACAGTCCATATACAAAATTAACTAGATTCCCCCTCCCCCCCTCCCAAAAAAAAAATACATATGAATATATTGTTAGGAAAAATGTATTTGGTTTCTGTTTCGGAAATGGCTAAGTGTTTGAGCGTTTAGGCTTTAGTCGAGGCTTGAATTAGATTGGTCTCTGCAAGACGAAAACGCCCGTATCAAGTGCTAACGGTTCCGGCGTACGTCCCACTGATACAACGACTATTTTTCAGGTTTCGAGTTTACAACACTTGCAAACCCGAAACACAATGAACTCAAAGTGTTTCGACTTTCAAGCTTTGAAAGGAAAGTATGTCAATATGCTCAAATGCAATATATTAGTTAATTATCCGATGTTTTTCGTATTTTTCATCCGCAAGGGTCGAATATTATAGGCACCAGGTGCCCTATACGGAAAGAACACGTCTTTTGGCTCGAAAAGACAGGTTTTCAATGAACAGACGCATTTGTTCTTCACCCGCGCATCGGCCTTACGACCTGGCGCACAACCGTCGCTTTGCACATGCGTGGATCTGGCTCACTGACAAAAATTCGGACTGGCCTTACGACGTCGGCTAATTAATTATTTTAAATCGGCTAATTAATTATTTATTTTTAAAGGTTTTTGGTCAAAAAGAATAAGGGCCTTGAAGCCCAAGCCCCAGGCCCACGGCCAGCAGCGTGTGTGTGCTTTGAACCAAACCCACAAGCGTAGGTCCTCACCCCACAAAGACTCGGGTGTCCCTAGGGCCCAAACCCATAAGTCCAACTTGGGATAAATATAGTGTGCAAAATTTGCCTATTTATCCTATGTAGGATGGAACATTTCTCCTTCCCCATATTTTTTTCCATACCATTTACTAGTATTAAGTGACTAACTTCTAGCATATATTAATTTCTCATTTCACACAATTTGTTTTGAGAAATTCCAAATGCTATTCTCATCTACTCTCTTAGTAGAATTTTACAAATAATTTAATTCTATTTTTCACTAATGGAAACCACTTAATTATTTGGTCAAAATCGGATCAACACCCATTTTACCAAAACAAAATTCCAACATATACCAAAAATAAAACTAAAAATCTTAACAAGAAAAAAAAAAAAAACCAAATCATGATCTTTAGTAGTGTGTGTATTAGTATATTGAGGAAGTAATGGACTCATGATTAATAGGGATGGATCATGAATAACTCAACCTTATTTAATTTATGCATAACTGTATTTTTCGCACCCATTCTTTTTCAAATTCAATGTCTCAGCTTTTTTTGCCTTATTAATTAAGATTATAAGAATAAAGGAAGATATTTTATTTATTTGCACCCCGGCCCAAATGGCTAAGGGGACCCTAGGCACTGAAATTAGTGTAATTTTTCAAAGTAGACCCTGGAATCTTGGGGCTTTACTATTTGGCTTTGTCGTGACTTGTTATTTGTTGTATAGATTAACAATTGGGCCCCAGGTTTCGGCTGCACCTTGTGACTCTTTCCACTTGTTAATCATGAAAATTTCTCTAATTAAATATCGATAATAAATTCATTATTGACTTAATTTGCTTTGCTATTGCATCAAGTTCGAAAGTTTATCAATGCTAACCTCTCGACACAAGGTTTATCAATGCTAACTAGAAGGATAGTGATTGCAAGTTCTCGTTAAAAAAATAAAATAAAGCTCTCTTCACAATAAACATTTAGAGTGGATCTACCATTTATTCTCAAGATTTAAGATTGCGAGTGGTTGGAATTGGTAATCAATTAAACGCAATTATATATGTGAAGATGGAGGATCAAAAGGATTTGTGCCCATTCCAGTCACAAGTCTAATTCGTTGCTGGTGAAAAAGCAACTAGATTATTTTGCTTCTTATTGCAGATACCAAAAAAAGATGTGTCCCTCAACCCTTAAGAAATTGACAGACTGATTTGGAATGAAAATGGAGCCCTATGTACAACATCAGTTGCTAAATTTGGAAGGGAACAATTTGCATTTATTTGAAAAGCAATGCTTTTTGGTCCCCTATGTTGATTACAATGTTACAGAATTGGGAATGTCTTCAAAATAGCAAATTACAGAAACAAAATATTACAAGGAAAAGTACTAGTTATTACAACTTCTCCAAAATAACTTTCGGAAAGCCGAATCGAGAAGATTCTCTTTCCGCAAAGCAATTACGTCCCAGCTAGTGCTCACGGTCTGACGTATTGCTTCCAAAGATGAAACGACTTACGTCTTCTGTGTAGTAGCACCACTAACACAGAAACTCCTTCGAACTAGAAAATGTTGAAGACTGGTTGCTGGACTCTTTGTGTAGAATGCAGAAAATTGCTTTTTGAGGTATAAGAAATGCTATGAATTTTCTGTGTAAAATCTGCAATGCACAATAATGAATTTATAGACAACCAACACCTACAGGAGATAACAAAAAGTAGTGGGCATTAATCCAATTGTAACATCCCAAATGTTACTGTTAGATAAATATTTTTATCATGATTTTGATGATTTTGTTCAAATGAGTTTTTAAACCAAAGAATGTCCCTAAATGTTGTCTAAATACTTCCGATCGATTTAAAATTTTTTTACTATTTTTCGGAGTATTTTTGGAGTTTATTTTTCGATAAAAAATTGGACAACACATTTGTTTCAGACTCGACCGGTTTGCCTATAGGGCAACCCGTACTGAGTTGAGTTTTAAAACGAAAAAGGGGCGTAGAAAATATGAGGGAGGCGGCCGTCGACCAGGGTGGTCGGCCGGTGAGGCGGCCGTCGACCGACCCTGGCGGCCGTGCACAGGAGTCCCTCTTTTGGTTCGATCTTCTCTGTTTCGTATTTTGAACACCCCAACCGGTCAACATCAAGGGCGACCCGATCGAACCCCCAGCGACCCGGTCCCGTGTAAAAATCGCGAAATTCAATTTCAAACTTATCTCTCGCACGACCAAATTCACTTCCCTTGTTTTATTAGCAAACTATCCGTTGCATTTTTCGAATGACTTTTCCCTATTTTGAGGATTGATTTCTAACACTATATTGATGATTTTAAATGGTTTCTTTTATAAAAATCACTCCCCAAGGAGGAGCCTATGCGGAAATCAAAGCCAAGACCTCTCACTATAAATAGAGGCTTTATTCAAGCAACAATATACAACACTCTACACAAGCAAAGAGCAAACAAGCAAACACTTTCATATATCTTGTTGTATTAGCTTTAAGCACTTTCACTTGCACAAATTTGAGGTCTAGGCTTTCAATTCTTGATTACACTTGTACTCATATTGTATCATTCATCATTGAGTTGTAATCTTGATTTAAGTCATCATTCAACACAAGATATCCTTGTGAGTATTCTTGTGGTGAGAATACACTTGGGTGATCTAGGTGATAGGTGTTTGAAGGTTGTGGTAATCTTCAAGGTGTTGTAAGAGGGTTGTGGTAATCCTCAGGTGTTGTAAGAGGGTTGTGGTAATCCTCAAGGTGTTGCAAGAGGTTGTGGTAATCCTCAAGGTGTTGTATTATTAATTTTGGTAATTAATAAAATCTTTTTCTTTTTTGAAATCCATCCCGGATATCTTTGGGGTGGTAGAGGATTAGGCCACTGGTGGGTTGAACCTCTTTAAATCGAAGTGTGCTATTTATTTTCCGCACTTAAGCATTTTGTCTTTGCTTGATTTTTCGAAAAAGAGGGCAAAAAATGAAAAAACCGAGATAATCTATTCACCCCCTCTAGATTATCGTAGCCACTTGGACTTACGATTTACACCCCACTACTCCATAACAAACAAGTAGTGGGCTCTCTTCAGATGACCACTACTTTGTAGGAGTTACTAACTCCAGCGATCACACGAATCGGACACCTACAATGTCCGGATTCATTGGGCTCCAACAATCCAACATCGGCCGCGAATACAGGGTCAAGCCCATTTTCGAGTGGCAAAACTTTAGTGGATCTGGGCCAAATAGGGTCGGCCCAAGCCCGCCCCATCCCCATGCCCATGCCCAAGCCCCGGACCCGGCCGAGGCGGCGGACCAAGCGCGCGTGTGGCCTACTTGTGATCATCCACTTGTGTTATAGTTTATACAACATATAACACCTTCTACCAAATAAACTAGGATAAACAATGATGTGTATTCCATGTGGGTTAAGGCAAAAGACTTTCATCTCCTTTACATAATTTTTACATAATGCCCATATATGTGGCTACTTTCGTGTATTAATTTCTCACTCACCGAAATTCAGTTTTGAGAAATACAAAATACTACGAATATATACTCGAACGTAGATTAATAATATATAATTTAATTCCTCCGAGAATTAAATATTTAGCCACCGAAAATTTGGTCAAAATCGGGTCGACACCCACTTTATCAAAACCAAAATTTCCAACAATCCCCACATGAGTGGAAATTAATGTATGCATGAATGCGAACCACGCAAACCGATCCTCAAGAGACAATATTGCATTCGGAAAGGTAGCTTATGGCTTTGAACCTTCAGAGTTAATACCATCGGGTACATCCAGCGGCTTTGTGGACGCAATGCCTGACTATTCCTCCACAAAGTGTATTCCGAGTCAACAAGTATTAACATAATAAGATCTCAACACATTTTGTTCTCACGTTTTGTGTCCGTTTCGCCATGGACACCACTTTGGATTCATAAGTGTTACTTTAAAGTGGCCCGCACTTCTCACTTATATAGGTGATCTCTATCCGAGTATCTGCCATACTCAACCTCAACGAGGTGTAGGAATCATTAAAAGTCAAATGATTTAGCCTCACCACAATTTTGCGGTGTTTCAACACTTGGTATTGCTTTCTAGGGATGAGTTATAATATCGTCTCCAAGTGTTACAACATAACCTTCATAGTTTAGTTTTCCCATTGAACCAAGTTCTTGGGATATCCGATCATCATGGTTGGGTTACCACTATGATGTTTATTTTTATTTTGTGGACTTTAAGCCCATTCCCTCTAGCAATTTACTCAATTGATCTCGATTGATCTTTTCGTCAAAGGATCTCGCCAAATTGTCTTTTGACTTTACGTAGTCAATTGACATCACACCATTTGAGATCAATGGTCTAACGGTATTGTGTCTCGGCGAATAATATGTCTAGACTTACCGTTATACATATTGCTATGTACCCTTCCTATAGCCGTTTTGGCTATCACGGTGAATCATCACGGAAGGCACAAGCTTATCGAATATGGAATATCTTCCGAGAAAGTTTCGAAGCCACTCTGCTTCTTCACCAGACTTTATCCAAAGCTATAAACTCGAATTCCATGGTGGACCGAGCTATACACGTTTGCTTCATGGATTTCCACGATACCGCACCACCTCGATGGTGAATATGTACCTACTAGTTGAATAAGAATCTTTCGAATCAAATCCAACTAGCATCACTATATCCTTCAAGTACAATGGATATCTTCAAGTGCACCCTGTTAACGCTTTCCAATGCTCATAGCTTGGATTGCTCTGAACCTACTCAACATATTTATAGGGTAGGCCAAGTCGGGCGTGTACAATTTGTGATGTACATCGACCGCCTATTATACGTGAGTATTCCATCCGAGCCACCGGTTACGCTTTGTTAGCAACCGTTTTATACTTAAATCAATGGGCGTCTTTGACGGTGAACTTTCAAAAACATTGAATTTCTTGAGCACTTTCTCCACATAGTGGGATTGTGACAAGATAATTCCATCGAAGTTCATTGATTTTTATCCCAAGGATTACATCAAGATCCCCATATCCTTCATGTCAAAGTTCCTCTTTAAGATTCTTTTAGTCTCCATGATAGTATCATGACTAGTCCCATGATTAACAAATCGTCTACGTATAGACAAACTATGACAAATGCTTGATGTCCCTTTGACATATACGCATTTATCACACTTGTTGATTTTAAATCCATTTGACAACATTGTCAAACTTAAGATGCCATTGTTTTGGAGCTTGTTTCGGTCCGTACAAGGATCTTATTAACTTGCACACCTTCTTTTCTTGAGCGGGTGCAACAAACCCTTCAAGGTTGTTCCATGTAGATTTCAACATCTATCTCTCCATTCGAAATGCCGTATTGGCATCCATCGATGAATCTCTAGATTGTGCAAAGAAATCGCGAGAAGCACCGAATAGATGCAATCCTCGTTCTTAGAGAATAGGTATCAAAGAAGTCATATCCTTCTTTTTGTTTAAAGCCTTTGGCTACAAGCCGTGCTTTATACTTATCAATAGTTCCATCGATTTATACTTCTTCTTTAGGATCCATTTACATCCTAAAGGTTTATGACCAACAGGAGATCAACCAACTCCCAAGTATGGTTCTTAATGGACTCGATTTCACTATTGATAGCTTCTTGCCGAGGCGAGCATCCGGACTACTTAGTGCCTCTTCTTTGCGTCTCCGTTCTTCACTAATCGGTGTTGAACCACTTGCGCTTTAAGTGAGTTCTTTTATTAGTACTCACTTCTAACTTTTCTCTACAAGGGTAGACATCCTCAAAGAATACAACATTCCTTTATTCGATTATGGTACCTTGATCATTTCCGATTTTTCGACTTATGTATCAAACCTATATGCACTACTTTGATATGCATATCCCACAAAGACACAATCAACTGTCTTTGGTCAATTTTAATTTGTTTTGGTTCGGTATTGCTACCTTAGCCAAACACCCCCACACTTTAAGGTATTTATAAGAAGGCTTATGATTTTTCCACAATTAAGTAAGGTGTCTTATCTTTTCCTTTAAGTGGTATTTTATTCAATATGTGGTTGGATGTTAAAAGCGACTTCCCCCACATATTCGGGTAATCCATAACTTATCAACATGGCATTCATCATCTCTTTTGGAGTTTGGTTTTGCGTTCAAAGAACACCGTTAGACTGTGGTGAATATGATGCTATTATTTGATGAATTATGCCCGACTAGGTACATAGTTCTTCAAATGGTGCAATATATTCGCCACCTCTATCACTCCAAATTATTTTAATCCGTCTGCCAAAATGATTTTCAACTTCATTTTTATAATTCTTAAAAGCTTTTAATGCTTCATCTTTGCTTCTTAACAAGTATAAGTAGCAAAACCTTGTGCAATCATCAATAAATGTGATGAAATATTTTTTACCACCTTTAGTTTGCACAAATTTTAGATCACACACATCGGTGTGTATCAACTCTAAAGGTGGAGTGCTCCTTTCAACCGAATGAAACGGTAATTTAGCCATTTTAGCTTCAACACAAACTTCACATTTTCTTTGCGAGTTTACTTGACTAAATTAATTAATTCTAAATTTATCAATCTTTTTATAGCATTGATTTACATGTCCTAATCTAATATGTCATAAATTAGAGCACTCGGAATATAAACAGAAGAAGATTCATTCTTATTCATATTCTCGCCAAAACGACGTCATCATTACATTCATTTTGAATAGTCCTTTGTCTAGATAACCCCTACCAAAGAACTCTGTCCAAATTTACTAAGTACAAATTTTTCAGACTCAAAACTAGTCTAAACCCATGGTTGACCCGAAGAAACTCGAAACCGTTTTTTGCGAATGTCCGGGACATGCGAAGACATCCTTCAACTTCAACTCCTTTCCCGAAGTAAGCTTTAGCACCACCGTTCCAACGCCAAAGAACATCGAAAGAGGCGTGATTCCCCATATGGAGCTTCTTTCCTGGTCGATGGAATGTAAGAAGAGAATGCATCCGATCGAAACAAACATGGCAAGTGGCACCCGTATCCACAAACCATTCTTTCGGGTTATCCACCAAATTGACTTCAAACACCACCGCCGACATGTCAACGTATGTCAGCTCCCTTTCTTCAACCACATTAGCATTGAATCTGCGGTTTTGTTTTCTTTTTCTTTGGTGATGGGATCCTCCTTTTTGCCATATGGTTAGGTTTGTCACCGATTGTAGCAAGCTCCCGGAATTTTCCGGCTACGGTTTCTTACCTTTATCGTTAGGCCTTTTCTTGAATTACTTGACGAGCCATGCTCCATCAAGTTGGCTTTTGACTCCATAGGGACAAGCTTGGACTTAGAGACAATCCTCATATTGTCTTCCTCAATTCTGAGTTTGACAATCAGATCCTCTAGTCCCATCTCCTTTCGCTTATGTTTGAGATAAGTCTTGAATCCCTCCAACTAGGGGCAATTTATCAATCAAGGCGGCCACTTGGAATGCTTCCCGGCAAAGCCATTCCCCGGCGAGCTTTCATGTAGGATCAACTGGAACTTGAACTTGTTCCATCACGGTTTTAGAATCAACAATCACAAAATCCAAGAACTTACCGATAACAAATTTCTTTGTGCCGACATCCTCGGTTTTGTCTTCTTCTCCAAAGAATCCCACAATTCTTTGGAGGATTTCACAAAGACAACACACACTGTAAAGTGCATCACTAAGTCCGTTGAAGACACGATTCACGACAGAAATCACCTTGGCCCCATGCATCAAACGCAGCGCATTTTTCAAAGATTCGCTTCGCGTTTCGTTCTCGGAACAACAAGAGCGTCCTCGGTCGGATATTTCACCAAACTCGGGGTAGTCGGGTAAAACAACATTTTTGTTGCCACCTCTTGAAGTCGAAACCCATGAATTTTTCGGCTTTCTCGGCTTAAGTAGGAGGGATGATCGGGGTTACGCTTGAGCTTGCCATCGTGAAGTTCGATAATTGCTTTGCGATTGTTGACTACAATGTTCTGAGAATCGGAATGCCTTCAAAATGGAAAATTATAGAAACAAAATATTACAAGGAAAAGTACTAGCTATTACAACTTCTCCAAATAACTTTCGAAAGCCGAGTCGAGAAGAATCTCTTTCGCAAAGCAATTACGTCCCCATTTAGTGCTCACGGTCGGCGTATTGCTTCCAAAGATGAAACGACTTACGTCTTCCTCGTGTAGTAGCACCACTAATACGAAGCTCCTTCAAACTAGAAAATATTGAAGACCGATTCTTTGGACTCTTTTTGTGTAGAATGCAAAAATTGCTTTTTGAGGTATAAGAAATGCTATGAATTTTCTGTGTAAAATCTGCAATGCACATCAATGAATTTATAGACAACCAACACCTGCAGGAGATAACAAAAAGTAGTGGGCATTAATCCAATTGTAACATCCCAAATGTTACACCCCACTACTCCATAACGCATACAAGTAGTGGGTTATCTTGAGATGACCCTCTTTGTAGGAGTTACTAACTCCAACAGTCACACGAATCTGGACACCTACAATGTCCCAATTCATTGGGCTCCAACAGTCCAACAATCACTTGAATCTGGGTGAAGCCCATTTTCGAGTGGCAAAACTTTAGTGGACATGGACCCGGGCCCAATAGAGTTGGACCACCAAGCCCATGCCCTGGCCCAGGCCGAGGCCGGGCTTAAAAGCTCGAGCGCTGTGGCACACTTGTGATCATCCACTTGTGTTATAGTTTATACAACATATAACACCTTCTAGTAAATAAACTAGGTTAAACAATGATTTGTATTCCATGTGGGATAAGACAAAAACCTTTCATCTCCCTTTACATAATTTTTACATAATGCCCATTTATGTGGCTACCTTGTGGCTATAGTGTATTAATTTCTCACTCACCGAAATTCGGTTTTGAGAAATAAAAATACTACGAACATCTACTCGAACGTAGATTGATAATATATAATTTAATTCCTCTAGAATTAAATATTTAGCCACCGAAAATTTGGTCAAAGTCGGGTCGACACCCACTTTATCGAAACCAAAATTTCCAATACCCTATGCATAATGCTAATTGATAGAGCTTTATTATGACATTTTAATTATAATTAGTGGCATGAAATGCAACCCAACCAAAACTCTCTCTAGCAAACTCTAGCCGTCTTATTCTTTTCTCTTTCTATTCTTCCTACCATAGGAAGATGATGGAAGCAACATTGTTTTACTTGTTTTTTTCAATTAGTTGTTTGTTTCTCTTCATTTACGGAAGTTTATGAGTCTCTCCACGGTAGTCTTTTTGTCCCTACTTAATAAGTGGTGTTTTATCCCATGTGGTAATTTTTCGTTCAAATAATTTTGTCATTCGAGAAGATTCATATGACCCATTACTAGAAGCCTTATTGACATATGCGGGTATGTGATTCTTATGCGGTTTTCTCGATTCTACTAGATCAATTAGATCTTTATAGGTTTAACATATGTATATGATTTAGATTTGTATATGTTTATGATTTTGTAGGCTTTGCGATTTTGATCTTTGTTAGTCGTAAAGTTCTTTTTTGAATGAATTCGATTATTTCTCAAAAAAAAATATAATTAGTGGCACGCCAACTAATTAATTACTTCCCAAATCAAATGCAAGTAAGCATATTTAATTACACTCGCCTATTTACATAATACATATGATTAACTATTATGCCACATTAACATATTTTTCCATTATATCACGTTGGTTTCAATGGGTAGGAGTTCAACTAAATGAGTAAATTTTATCAACTCATAATTCATTGTATTTTTTTTTACCCCAATTGAGATTCTCTATTCCATTTAGTGTTAAAACACTACATATGAGTAATTAATTTGATCAATAGAGAATCTCGATTGCAACCCCCCATCAATATGAGTAATATCAACCCTTAACACTCCAAGAGTTTGGTGTGTAATGTCGATAAATACTCAAAATTTAGATTAGGCTTAAGACGATTGGGTACGTGAAGAAATTATAATCACAGTTTAATTATAGTCACAGTTTAACCAACAAAAAATTGATTCTTTTCAACAACAAAAAACAACAACAACATAGTTTGATTCGGATATATGAGGAATAATAGTAGGAAGTTTGAAACTGGCAGTTTTATATAGACTTACTTTGTAAACGTTTGTAAATTAGAACAAAAAGTTTATATCATATTTAGAGTGGGTCTCTTGTAAGACCGTCTTACTGATCCTCACATTCTCTCTCTTCCCTTATACACTCTATCTCCTCCCTCCTCTTACCGCCATCAACATTTTCTCTCCTCCTCCTCTTTTTTATGTATTTTTCTCTCTCCTTAATTTTCTCTTTCCTCATGTTATCTCTCACTTCTTATTTTTTTTCTTTTCTTCATGCTCCAATTTATTTCAAAACACGATACTTTATTTCAAAAATAGATACTTTAACTCATAAAAGTGTTAGCTTAACTCACGTAAATTTATTTTTCTTTCTTGAGTGTAATGTATTTCTAATATGTGATTTGTATTAAAAAACATGATATATTTTATCTCAAAAATGTTACTTTAACTATATCATTTTTTTCTTCTTTCCTTCGTTCCTAATTTGTGACTATATTAAAAAATATGATATTTTACCTCAAAAAATAGATCTTTGTAACGTATAAAAGTGTTACTTTAACTCATTATATATATATATATATATATTGTAATATATTCATAATTTGTGACTATATTAAAAAATATGTTACTTTATCTCAAAAAAACAAATATTTTTACTTATAAAAGTATTACTTTAACTCTATCATATTTATTATTCATATTTCTTTGTATTGAATAATTTGAATTCATAATATGTGACTATATTAAAAAATGTGATACTTTATTTCAAAAAAAGCGATACTTTTATTCTTAAAATATGATACTTTGTCTCAAAAAATATAATTTTACTCATAAAGGTGTTACTTTAACTCGATATATTTATTTTTCCTTCACCGTAAGATATTCATAATCTGTGACTATATTAAAAATATGATATTATATCTAAAAAAGTCGATACTTTTACTCATAAAATCGTTAGTTTAATTGAGGAAGAAAAAGCAGGAAAAACAAAAAAAAAAAAGGAGCAAGTGACTTTGACCCGGGGGCCGATCAACGAGTTTGTGGGTCAAATAGGATCCGTCTTACTGTTTAGACCCAAAAACAATCCTATATGAGTTTTTTCCTCTTATTTATACTTTATCAAGTAGTTTTTAAAAGAATCTTTATCAAGTAAGTTATTCAGAGAAACTATTGAAATAAAAACAAACATGATGCATATTGCAATTGATTACTTTTATTAATCATTGACATATTTTCTGACAATTGTAAAGGATAATTACAAAAGGAAAAATTCCGCCACATACACTACATTTTGGGAAAATCTCGATATTTACGCTCCATTCTATTATTAAACCTCCAGGTTGACTTATTTTATTTTTTTACGCTCCTACATATTTTTTTGTTATGTTTACGTTTTTTCTATTTTTTTCATGTATTGTTTATATGTTATTTTTGTTGTTTCGATGTTGTTTATATTTGTTTATTGGTTGTTTCTATATTGTTTCGATGTTTCAATACAACTTTTACTTATTTCTTACGATTTTTCATTCATGTGTTATTTTATATATTATTTCCTGGACTATTTTCTATAGCGTTTTAATGTTGTTATGATGTTTCTTTGTTTTTTCCATGTAGTTTTCAATGTTTCAAAGCAATTTTTACCTATTTCTAAACTTTTTTTTTGATGTGGTGTTTTCTATTGTTTTTTAGGTTGTTTCTATACTTTTTTAATGTTGTTATGATGTTTTTTTATTGTTTCCATGTTGCATTCGATGTTTTTTCAATGTATTTTTTAACCTATTTTTAAGTTCTTTTTGTTTTTTATGTTATTTGTTAAATTGTTTCAAGATTGTTTCCATATAGTGTTTAATGTTGTTATAGTGTTTTTGGTTGTTTCTATGTGTTTTTGACGTTTTTAATTCATTGGATCAAAAATTGAATTGTCTTTTTCTATACATGTGTTGTTTCTATATTATTTTCAATGTGTTTTATTTTAATATGTGTTATTTTATGTGTATATTTCTTGATTGTTTATAATATCGAGTATAAAATTAATTATTTAATGGGGCAAAAATTATTTTTTCACTTTAAATTTTATTAGATAAAACATGTTTGAACATGTCTGAAACAACCTTGAAACAATAATGTAAAAAATCCGAAAAAATTGGCGGGGCCGTATAAAAATATCGGATAAAAAAAGTCAGCGTACAAGTGTCCCAAAAACGACCGGGAGCATAAAGTTGTCCCCTTTTCTAGAATATTGGGTATTTTTATTCTTATCCCATTATAAAAACTATCTCTTATGTTTGATCAAGTTATAAAAAAATCTTGTTATCTTTAAAATTACAAATACCCCCTTGAAATTTGTAAATGTTTTATGAATTACACCCTCCCCAATAGGTGCAGTTTTCAAAATAAAAGCATGCCAAGGGGATATGAGTAATTTTCAAAGATAATTGGGTTATTTTGTAACTAGGCTAAACTTTAAGGGTGGTATTTGTAATTATTCCTAATTGTAAATGGAATTGCTTTACAAGCATGAAGTATTTTCTCCACGTGTCTTTGCATATTTCGTCACAGATAAGAAAGAACCAAAGTAAATATTTCATTTGAGCTCTGATTGGTTTCCCGCCGGTTGCCGGCGTGTGGGCTGCTGCTGTGGGGTCTCAACTTTATTATTATTATTATTATTATTATTATTATTATTATTTGTTATTTTTATTAGTCCTGAGAAACATTATTAATTTGTTAACATAGTTAATTTGATTTTGGAGAACAAAACTCCGAACCTACTTCTCAGGTTCGTACACGTACCAATTTCTCAGGTTCGTACACGTACCAACCTTTTTTTTTTTTTCTAATTTCTTTCTGATACCAAGGTTCAACGTTGAATGTGAAACTTAAGCCCAGATTGTAGGGAAATTTTTGCCCACTTGATTGTTATTTGAGTAAATAACATGGAATACGCTGATTTTAGTCCCCATATCACACAAATGCTCCTATTATTTTTGTAACTAATTTTTTTACTTTTGTACCTATTTTTTTTATGCTTCTGCATATTTTCTAATTATTTTTATTTTTTTTCATTTTTTTGTTCCTGCGTTGTTGTTATATAAGTTGTTTTGATATTGTTTTTTTGTTGTTTCTATGTTGTTTCTTTGTTGTTTCGATGTTTCAAAACAACTTTAATATATTGTTTATGTTGTTTTTTATTCATATATTATTTTCTACATTGTTTCTATTGTTTCGGTGTTGTTCTATAATATTTTTAATGTTGTTCTAATAATATTTTGTTGTTTTCATGTAGTGTTCAATGTATAAATACAATTTTTACCTATTTTTAAGTTTTTTTATTCATGTGGTGTTTTAAATTTTTTTACGTTGTTTCTGGGTTGTTTCCAATTTCCATATCCTTTTTAATGTTGTTCTGATATTTCTTTGTTGTTTCCATGAAGTTTTTGATGTTTAAATATAATTTTTAATTATTTTTAATTATTTTTGCTCATATGGTGTTTCTATATTGTTTCTGGTTTGTTTCTATATTGTTTCTTAGTTGTTGAAACATGTTAGAAACAATGTTGAAACAAAGCGTAAAAATTTCCGAGAATTTTTGCTGGAGCGTATTGTTGTGTAGAAAAAAGGGCCGGAGCGTAAATTTAGTTAAAATTGTACCGAAAAGCGTAAAAGGCTGACATTAACTTAAAAAAGGTGGGTATTTCTGTCAATTGCCCTTGTTATTTCTAACTAGTTATGTAAAAAAAACTTAAAATTAGTTACTGTTGCTGTGGTGTTCAGTAATTAAGGGTTAAAATCATATTTCCCCTTCTAATATTTATCTATATCTATTTAATTAACACATTATTAATTATAAATTAGCCCATAAATATTATTGATTGGGCCAAGTGCACTAAAAAGACTATTGAGGCACAAGACCTATATGGTCCATAATCCAGGATTATTATTTATTAAGTAAAATTTAATTGCTTAATTTTTCTTACGTTCTAAATTTTTCTCTTACGCATTGTTGACTTAAGCATCAGGGGCTTCCTCAAGACAACTCTGGGGCTCTTTTAACTTTGTTTGCGTATTGCAGGTTGATTCCTACACGCATGGGCGTAGCCAAAGGGGGGGCCGCGCACCCCAAATTTTTTTTGTCCCGTTGTTTCAATGGAATATATATATATATATATAAGGGGAAAATTAGTTGAGCTAGGGGGAAAAAAATTTTGGACTAGGGGTACTCATGCGGGTTGGCTACACCACTGCCTACACGTTGATTGGACGTTAGACTTTGACAGACACTTTAGCTTTAAATACTTGGACTCGGAGTGAGTTGCCCATCTTTTAGCTGAATCAACATAAAAAGATTGAACTCGATACAAACTATTACATCAAGAGCAAGTCTCTTGTGAGACGGTCTCACGGATCTAAATCTGTGAGACGGGCCTCCTAAGGGCTCCGTCTTGAGAACATGAACCATGAAAACAAATTTAAAAATAATAATGAACCATGAAGAAACAAAAATAAACCCTAAAAACATGAACAATGAAGAATAAACCCGAAAAACAAAAAATAAACCCAAAAAATAAAAAATAAACCCTAAAAAAACTAAAAATCCTAAAAACCCAAATCAATTAAAAATAAACCCAAGAAACAAAATAAACCTAAAAAAGCAAATATAAACCCTAAGAATAATAAAATCTAAAAAAAAAATCCTTTAAAACTTTGTGTAAGAACTCCGTCTCACGGATCTAAATCCAGCGAGACCGTCTCACACAAATTTTTGCCTTATATCAATTATAAAAACCATAAAAACAAACAGAAACAAGATTATTTATGATCAATCTTCCAATTGTCATTATACTTCATCCCCCAACACAAGTTTTCATCTACGTCAGAATGCAACCAATATGGACAATTATTTAAGAATTAAGATCAATATATAATACCTCTCCATTTCCATCATGCCTGAGGAGATAATGTGATGTTTTAATTTGCATGCCGGAGGGTCTACTTCCTTTATTTTTTTTTTAGCTCTTCCAAAAGGATTGAGGGATGGTTGGCACTGAAATTTATGGGTATTGTTCTATTGTACAGATATGCAAGTTCTCCTTTTCAAAGACACTTTTGCTTTAGCAGTTTAGGGGCACAAAGATATTTGTGTGCTTTACATATTCAATTATTATGTTACACAATTTTCATAAAAAATAAAAGTAAAAATTGTTGAAAGATTCACAATGTACTATTATTTTTAGTAAAACTAATTCAAAATGTTTAATATTATAAAAACATTTATAATTATGTTCTAATAATTTTTCAATTTAATCGATTATCACGTAATATAGGATTTGTTTAAAAAAATATTATGCTTATAATTTAATAATCAGTTTATAATAACACGGTTTCTGTTACATTACTATAGAATGATATTTTATTAGTCAATACACTTATGAATTTTCTACTTACTATAAATTTTAAAATATAATATGTTTCTAAAAAAATTATTAAATACATAAAAGAAATAATTTTCATTCTTAACGGAATTGTCAGAAGTTTAAAAACTACGTTAAACCTAAAACAATCACTATAATCAAGCGAGAGTAATAAATTAATTATTAAAATGATATACTTTTAACTTAACATAATTTCTATTAATTTATGATAATCCTATTATTTATAAATTTATTTAATAGTATATAATTAAGCCTAAAACTAAATTTTATGTATTTAATATTATTTCTATGAAGTTTTTGTAAATTGCATTAATTATGAATAGTTTATTAGTTGTATTCAACATGTTTAACAAAACATTGTTTAGAAATATATTGTATAATTTTTTTATATTTAGGTTTACTAGAAAATTTATAACTAAATTTTATCAACTAATAATAAATATCCTATAATATAAAATTCTAAAAGAAAACTACGTTAAATTAAAAGATTAGTATTTTTTTAAAAAAGATTAGTATTAAATCTAAGTGAAATAAAATTGCATATAAATTTAACGTTAAATGTTAGTCATTATCATATTGAAAAAGTATTAGAACATAAATATAAATATATTATTATAAAAATATTTAAAGTACTTCATCAAAATAGCGAGGATAGGATAATTTTTTTAGGGGAGTAGCATAGGATAATTTGATTATTATTCTAGGAATACAAAAGAAATAATGAATTTTTGAAAATATAAGGAGTATTTGCAATAACTTTTACTATTAGAAGAAGTGGTTTATTGTAGCAAAAGCTAAAAGAAGTTGAAAATCGAGAAAGTTGTGAGTTAGATGTTGAGATTTGGTGAATAAAGCCGTAAAAAATGCTTATTTATTTGTAAAAGTTAAACTATAAGCATAATCGAAATTTAATACACTCATACCCCAAGCTTTAGATTCCAATTAAATTACACGAATCGGAAGCGGGAATTTATATTTGCAAACACTAAGGACATCCACACTGGTATGGGGATATTAAGTGGGTCCCACATGTAACATCACAATGTTTGTATCCCCTCTCCTAATATGGTAAATTTCATGCCACCCAACTTGGGTGGTTAGTGGTTACCCAGTGTGTTAATCACCATTGAATGAGCACACACATACGTATGTGTGCTCATTCAATGGTGATGAACTCACTGGGTAGCTATCAGTGAGTGACATGGAATAGACTCTCTTAATATTCATATTTCCCATTCACATATCCATCTAAATACTTTTTGGTGGGACATCTCACTCCAGTTGAGATTTTTACATGTGTCCATTTTTTATTTTTGTTTTTGAAAAAAACATACTTGATCATGTCATAAGTAGACGCATGCAAATATCTTAGTGGAGTTGGGTGCTACCCAATTGGGTAGCATCGAACTCCCAAATGTAGATAAGCTGTTTTCCACGAGGCATCCACATTTTCAATTTTTTTTTCCTTCAAATTTGTCATGGGCAATATAGTGGATACATTTGTGTAATGGTTCTCCTATCTCTTCCGCAATATCTCCATCCCAATGGTGGGAGATACTATATAGAGGATATTGGATATAATTTTTGCTCCAATACGCCCCTAATCAATGCGGATGCTCTAAAAACTACTTTTCTCCGATCAAAAGGCGAGAATCACCTTTTTAGTGATTGCAAATGCTCCCCATAAAGGGATAAAGTGAGGTAGAATATGAGTATAACAAGTAAAATAAAGTGAGACTAAAGAGAACAAGAGTAAAAAAAGGATGATAAGGCGATAAAGTGGTTTTAAATTTTCGGATGAAGTGGAAAAGAACATGCATTTACATTACATTTTACGTACAATTAGGCCCCTTTGTAGTAGGGTGGATCAATTTCAAAATTTTGAACTCGAACTTTTTGATAATTGTGGAATGATTCAAAGTTCAAGTTCAACTTTTGAGTTCAAAATATTGAACCAAGTTCAAGTTGGGGCTTTTGTTTTTCTTATTTATTTCTTTGTCTATTAAATTTATCCTTTAATGGCATTTTTGTATTTTTGAACTTTATGTTGTGACCGAGTTTTTGTTGAAAGATTTTTTAAATAAAATTGTAAAATTAGTTCTTAATTAAATTGTACTCTTTCATGTATTGTTGTATTACTCTTTATTTTAATGAAAATTTTATCGTTGTATAGTTATGGATCCCTTTATATTCATTTTGTACATGTACTTATATGTATCAATATTTTTGTCTTTCTCATACTTTTGGCCCATAAAATCAAAGCTATACTCTTTTCATTTTCTAAGGAGAAAGGGGAAATGTTGAAGAATATTGTTCCATTAAGTAGTTACAAGATGTAGTTAGTTAGGTTACATTTGTAACTAACTTTAGTTAGACGATTCTGAGTTTACAATGTATAAATAGAAGATCTCCATTGTAAACATTAAGTGTGTGGAAAATGAATTCAATACATAAATATTCTCTCTCTAGTAGCCTCCATCTTTGACATGGTATCTCGAGCCATACCTTTTTTATCTTCTACGGTCATGGCACAACTTCTCTTACCTACTCTCAATATCCACCTAGATCGATCCAATTATATGTTTTCGAGAGCTCAAATTTTGGTCACGGCCACATCTCATGGTTTTGAGTCTTTTCTTCTTGGTATGTGGAAGCACCTTCACAATGGATTTCGCAGGATGATTTTGGTGATTTGCACTCTCAATCCGGAGTATTCCACTTGGGCGCAAAGATAAGTTTCTCTATAGTTGGATTCTCAACTCGATTTAAAAGTATATTGGGGTATGTGAGCGGATGTTCTAAATCATGTGAAGTGTGAAGTGTTTTGGAGAATTTGTTTGGTACACGATCCTAGCCTAGAGTATTACACCTTAAATCTATGCTTGATCTCTTAAAAAGGATGAATGACCATATCCGAGTATGTACTTAAGATGCAATCTATTGTGGATGATATTCATGTTCTTTGGTAAAGTTGTTGTTGGTGATGATCTCATATTGTATATTTTACATGGTTTGGGGCGGACTATGAATTCGTAGTTGTGAATTTAACAACTAGGAAGGAGCTTACTCTGTCGAAAATGCAAAGACACTCTTCAAACATGTGAAATGCGCTTACAACAAATGTATTCCTCTGTTTCTACTCTTTGTCGATTCATCTTCTCTCGATGAATTCTTCATTGAATATGGCTACAAAGAAGCATTTTAATGATTTTAAGCCTCCAAGAGGTGGTTTTTAAGTCGATTTCATGGTAGAGGTAGATTATCTAGAGGATATAGAGTGGTGTGTCAAATATGTAGAAGGAATAATCATATTGCAGAAAAATGTTTTAAAAGATTTGATGTATACTTCATTGGTTTGGATCTTCTTTTTAGAACTTCTGTGCTTCTCACAATCCTATGCAAGCACATCTCACTATTATGGCATCTTCATGCCACAACACCACTCAACTCCATCCTATCACTTTGCTCCTCTCCATCCGTGAATTAGAATTTGGTTTATTCTCCAACGAGCAGTTGTATTCTCGATTCAGGCACATAATATGAGTCCAAGTTCTGTGTCCACTTCTACTCATATGGCGATTGGTATATGGACGGTGGTGCTACTCACCATGTGACCACTAACTTGGGCAACTTGACATTGTAAACTCCTATGCGGGTAAAGACTCTCTTCTAGTTGGCAATGGTTCTCCTCTTTCTATTACCCACATTGGTTCCACAACATTTCCCTCAATAAATTCTTCTCACTCTTTGGCACTAAAACAAGTTTTACATGTTCCCGATGTTACCAAAAATCTTTTGAGTATTTCAAAATTCACTCAAGACAATAATGTTTATATTGAATTTCATGCTTCTCAATGTTTTGTCAAGGATCATAAAACTTATCACATCATGTTGAAAGATGTTCTTAAAGATGGATTGTATCAACTTGATCTCTCCCATCTACATAGCAGGCCCCACTCTCTTTCTATATCACAATATACTACTGGACAGTCACATTTTCTTCCATGTATACAGCTGTTGTATTTGCCCTTCTCATGTACGTTCTTCAAATTCTTTTACCTTGTGGCATAATCGTCTTGGACATGCTTGTAATAATACAATTATTCATGTACTTAAAACTTTACATATGCCATGTGTATCACATTCTTCTCATTTACGTGATGTTTGTAAGATGGGAAAAATGCATCGAAATATTTTGGTTCTATTGTTCACTCTACCTCTTCTCCCTTTGAGATTGTTCATACTGATGTTTGGGGTCCTGCTTCTTTTCTTTCTATGGATGGTTATAGGTATTATGTGTACTTCATCTGAGGTTCATTCTCATTTTATGCACTTTAATGCTATGGTTGAGAGGCACTTTAATTCTAAAATCAAAACCTTGCAATTTGATTGGGGTGGGGAATTTCGAAGTCTCAGTCCTATTCTTCAATCTTTAGGCATTTATTTTAGGCACTCATGTCCATACACACATCCACAAAATGGTCTAGCTTAGAGAAAACATCGGCATATTTTAGAAAGCTGGTCTTACCTTTCTCTCACAAGCGACTCTTCTGCGCAAAATTCTGTGGGAAGCATTCTCTATTGTTGTGTATATCATCAATAAATTCCCTACTCCCATTTTACAGTCATTTTCCTATCATCAAAAATTGTATCGCAGGGCTCCTAGTTATAACCTCCTCAGGACCTTTGGGTGTGCATGATTTCCATATGCGAGACCCTATACTACATCCAAACTCCAATTTCGGTCTCAAAAATGTATTTTTTTGGGATATAGTCCTTATCACAAAGGGGTACAAATGTATGTCTCCTACAGGAAGAGTTTTCATTGCAAGCACAGTTGCCTTCAATGAATTTGATTTTCCTTATCATGAGTTGTTCTCTTCTCCTTCTTCTAGCCCTTC
Organism: Rehmannia glutinosa; assembly: GCA_016081115.2. Taxonomy (NCBI): domain Eukaryota; kingdom Viridiplantae; phylum Streptophyta; class Magnoliopsida; order Lamiales; family Orobanchaceae; genus Rehmannia; species Rehmannia glutinosa. The sequence goes on along the minus strand of JABTTQ020003264.1, from coordinate 114,320 downwards.
TCCTATGTCACCTCTACTCTTCCCCTTTTGCCTATTCCTACTCCTCTGCCCCAACCACTTTTATCTTCCTCTAACACTGATAATGATCCTATCTCTTCTTCCATTCACCAACTCCTCGTGTTCTTCCTATGTCACATGCATCTCCTCATCCTTCTTTCCCGAAGTCTCGACTTTTCTCCTCCCATTCCCACTCATGGTATGAGAACTCATTCTAAAAATGGTATATTTAAACCAAAAGTGTTTGGTGTCATTCCTTCTCAGCCCATTACTGAACTTTCTAGTGCCACTGGAGCCTTGTCTTTGCCTCATTGGAAATAAGCGTTGGATGAAAAGTACAATGCACTTGTTAAAAATCACACTTGGGAACTAGTTCCACTGTCGATCCATTCACCTTATCACCAATAAATGGATATTTAAAGTGAAGCATAAAGTGATGGGATTAATGTAGAATGGTTGAAACCTCGATTAGTTTCTCGAGGTTTTGAACAACATGCTTTAGGGTGGACTATTTTGAGACATTTAGTCCGGTTGTCAAACCTCTCACTATTCGAATTGTATTCACTCTTGCTATTACTAAGGGTGGCATAATCATCAAGTCGATGTCAATAACGCGTTTCTTAATGGTGACCTACATGAACCGGTTTATATGGTTCAACCTCGAGGGATATGTGGATGTTCATAGGCCAACACATGTTTGCAGATCGATTAAGGCTCTTTATGGCCTCAAACAGGCCCCCAAGATTGGTATGACAAACTCAAAGCATTTTTGGTCTCCCTTGGTTTCGAGAATTCTATTTCGGATTCGTCCTTGTTCTTTTACAAATGAATGGTAAATTGACTTTGGTTCTTATTTACGTAGATGACATATTGATTACGGGGATTGTCAAAATTTTATTCGTGAGCTTATTGGAAAATTGAATCATACTTTTGTTGGTAAAAAATATCGGTGGAAGGTTTCTATTTAGGAAAATGGCTTGGATAGTGTATAAGTAAAGTCGAGGCATGTATTAGATACGATATCCATGAAGACGAAAATGCCCCGTATCTGGAGTGCTTACGATTCGGCTCGCCTCTAAGATACAACGATTTTTATAGTTCGGTTAGCGACTAGCAAAACCAGAACAACAAAACTACAAAGTGTTTGACAACTTTCAAGCTTTTCAAGGAGGAAATGAACAATATGCAAAATGCGATTACTCGTTTTATGTATTCGATTATTTCGTATTGATATTCGATCACCGGGGATCGAAAATTATAGGCCTTAGGCGCCTCGTATAGAAAGAACACGTCTTTTAGCTCGAAAAGACACCTTTTGCCATGACAGGACACATCTGTTTAGGGGAGTCGGCCGGGCCGAGCCGGCAACGGGCCGGACCCGAGCCGAGCAGCCGAGCGGACGGCCGGCGTCTTGTGCGCATGTCTTTAAACCAAACCCACAAGTATGTAGGTCATCACCCTTTTAAAAACTTGGGTGCCCCCAATGGCCCAAACCCATATGTCCAACTTAGGATATATTAAGTGTGCAACTTTATCCTCTTTTTCCTATGTGGGATGGAGCATCTCTCATTTCCCACATTTTCCATTTTCCATACCATTTATTTGTATTAAGTGGCTAACTTCTAGCATTAATTTCTCATTCACCGGAATCGGTTTGAGAAATTCCAAATGCTATTCTCATCTACTCTCTTAGTAGAATTTTTACAAACAATATAATTCCATTTTTCACAAATGGAAAGCACTTAATTATTTGGTCAAAATCAGGTCAACACCCATTTCTCAAAGACCAAAATTCCAACAATTCCCCACATGAATGAAATTAATGCATGCGTGTATGCGGATTAAGCTTGAAAGTCTTGGCGAATCGTTATTGCATCGAGGATAGGTAGCTTGTGGCTTTGAACCTTCCTTAGTAAAATACTATCAGTTCTTGTCTTGGTAATGACGCGATGTCTTGAACTACTCAGCCGTTTGTGTAAACCAAGACAACAATACTTACACAATAATAACTCTAACACTTGTTGTTCTCATGTTGTGTCCATTTCGGCCCTGGACCATATCTTAGATTCATAAGTGTTTCCTTGAAGCGGCCATTACTTCTCACTTATATAGGTGATCTCCTATTGAAGAGTATCTGCAATACTCCACCTTTCGGTATAGGAATCATTAAAAGTCTTAAACTTAACCTCACCACATTCAAAGGGTTTACATTCACTAGGATGTATCGAGAATGAGCTAACACATTTTCAAGTGTTCAAATTTGAACATTCATAACTTAGTTGTCACATTGAACCAAGGTCTTGGGATCTCCAATTCACAAGGTTGGGTTACCGCTATGAACATTCTTTAAGTTGTGGATTTTAAACCCATTCCCTTAACAATTTATACATTTGATCTCGATTTATGACTTTCGTAAAGCGGATCCGCAAGGTTTTCCTTTGACTTCACATAGTCAACCGAAATAACCCCATTCAAATCAACTGTCTAATGGTATTGTGTCTCCGACGTATATGTCTAGACTTACCATTATACATCTTTGCTTTGTGCCCTTCCGATTCTTTGATTGACTATCACGAGTGTATCATAACATCGGGCACAAACTTATTCCAACAAGGAATATCCTCTAGGAAGTTTCTAAGCCATTCGAAACTTCTTTTCCGGCTTTATCTAAAGCAATGAACTCGGATTCCATAGTGGATCGAGCTATGCACGTCTGCTTAGAAGACTTCCACGAAACTCGCTCTTCCACCTATTGTGAAAACAAATCCACTTGTGGACTTGGAGTCTTTTGTGTCGATATCCAATTGGCATCACAATATCCTTCTAATCTTCTTTGGATATCTTGTATAAAGTATTCCATAGTTCATGGTATACTTTAAATATTTAAGTACCATTGTCACGACTTTCCAATGATCCGTACTCGGGTTACTTATGAACCTACTTAGTTTACTCACTTTGAATATGCATGTCCGGGCGTGTACGATTCGTTAAGTACATCGATCGCCAATTACCATTGCATATTCTAGGAAAACCGGTTCGCCTCTATTCTTGGTCAAGTGTAGACTTTGATCTACAGTGTGTCTTAGCCGGAGGACTATCAAAAGTATTAAACCTTCTAAGTATGCTTTCGGCGAGAAAGGGACAGTGACAAGACAATTCCATCTGAAGTCCTAGAGATTTTAATCCCTAATATAACATCAGATAATCCCATATCCTTCATGTCAAAGTTCTTCTTCAACATGTTCTTAGTATTCATGATTAAATCATGACTACTACCCATGATCAACATATCATCCACATAAAGGCATACTATGATGTAATCATTTGTAGTACCTTTAATGTAGACACACTTGTCACATTCGTTGATCTTGAAACCGTTTGACTTCATAGTCGAGTCAAACTTTTTGTGCCATTGCTTAGGTGCTTGTTTTAGTCCATAAAGTGACTTAACAAGTTTACACACCTTTCGCTCTTGATCGGGTGCAACGTACCCCTCGGGTTGTTCCATATAGATCTCCTCTTCAAGCTCACCATTCAAGAAAGCAGTCTTAACGTCCATTTGATGTATCTCAAGGTTATGCAAAGCTGCAATAGCAATGAGAACACGAATGGACGTAATCCTCGTGACAGGAGAATATGTATCAAAGAAGTCATATCCTTCCTTTTGTCTAAACCCTTTAGCTACCAAACGGGCTTTATACTTGTCAATAGATCCATCTGCTTTATACTTCCTTTTAAGGATCCACTTGCATCCCAAAGGTTTGCAACCCGGTGGGAGATCAACCAACTCCCAAGTATGATTTTGCATGATGGAATCTATCTCATTATTGATAGCTTCTTTCCGAGAGGAGCTTAAGGACTAGACAATGATTCTTAAATAGTTCGGGGTTTGTTTTCTAACATATAAGTTAGAAAATCAGGACCAAAAGACTTAGCTACTTTTGTCCTTTTACTGCGTCTTGGTTCCTCTTCATCATCACTTTGAGGTAACCTTGCAGTTTCATAAGTCCGTTTACTCGAACTTTCTTCTTTCCGTTCTTTGTTCGGAAAGATATTCTCGAAGAATACAACATTCCTTGATTCAATGATCATACCTTCATTTATATCAGGAATTGCTGACTTGTGCACTAAGAAGCGATATGCACTACTATTATTAGCATATCCAATGAAAGCACAATCGATCATCTTCAGACCAATTCTAACTTGTTTCGGCTTAGGTACTTTGACTTTAGCCAAACACCCCCACACTTTGAGGTATTTATATGACGGTTTACGTCCCTTCCATAACTCATATGGAGTTTCGTTTTACCTTTGTGTGGGATCTTATTAAGAATGTAGTTCGCGAGAAAGTATGGTTTCCCCCACAAGTTTTGGGGTAAGCTCGAACTTAACTACATTGCATTCATCATCTCCTTAAGAGTACGATTTTGCGTTAACGCAACACCATTTGATTGAGGTGAGTAAGGTGCGGTCGTTTGATGAATTATACCCACTTCCGAGCAAAATTCCTCAAACAGAGCAACATACTCTCCGCGCTTTATCACTTGAATCATCTTAATTTTCAAATTAAGCTGATTTTCAACTTCATTCTTATAAGTTTTAAAAGCTACTAAAGCTTCATCTTTACTTTTCAAGAGATACACATAACAATATCTTGTGCAATCGTCTATAAACGTTATGAAGTACTTTTTCCCACCTCGAGTTTGCACAAGTTTTAAATCACATACATCTTTATGAATTAACTCGAGTGGTTTGGTACTTCTCGTTACCAAATGAAACGGTGCTTTGGCCAATTTTGCTTCAACATAAATTTCACATTTGTCTTGTGAATCGGTTTTAAACGTAGGTATTAATTCCAGATTCACTAACCTTTTAATTATGTTGAAGTTTACGTGTCCTAATCTATCATGCCATAAATTAGAACAATCCAACAAGTAAACAAAAGTAACGTTTTTATTCTTCGCCTCTTGGTGGAAAAGCAGTTTTATTCTGAGACATTTTAAACGGCCCTTATCAAGGTAACCTTTACATAAAAACTGACCATTCTTGGTCATTACAAACTTGTCGGACTCAAACACTAGCTAAACCCGGTCTTGCTAAGCAAAGGACCGAAAACCAAGTTCTTGTGGATGTCCGGGACATGCAACACATCTACAAGCGTAAGCTCCTTCCCGGAAGTCATCTTGAGCACCACTTTTCCAAGCCCAACGATGTTGGAAGTCGAAGAGTTCCCCATGAACAACCTCCTTCCATTGATCGGAGTGTAGGAGAGAACATCTCCTTATCCACACAAATGTGACGAGTAGCTCCTTGTATCTATCCACCACTCCCTTGGGTTATCCACCATATTGGCTTCAAATACAACGGCGGAGAGATTGAGCTCAGAAGCGAAGTCGATTGAACCGACTTGTCCTCCGTCACATTGGCTTGTTGGTTGCCACCTTGATTGCCCTTCTTCCGGGTGTCGGCAATCCTTAGCCATGTGGTTTGGTTTGCCACAATTGCAGAATTCCCCTTGAACTTTTTGGCTTTTCCTTTTTCCTTCCCGGAGTGCTTGCATTTCTTGCTAGTGCTCGATTCTCGCAAGATTAGCCTTAGCCTCCATTCCAGACTTGTTGGATTTCACATCTGATTTTCGGTTGTCTTCTTCGATGCGAAGCCGAACAATCGAGATCCTCAAGCTCCATCTCTTTGTGCTTGTGCTTGAGGTAGTTTTTGAAATCCTTCCACAATGGCGGCAACTTTTCGATAATTGCGGCCACTTGAAATGATTCGATCAAAATCATCCCTTCGCACTAAGTCATTAAGGATGATTTGAATCTCCCGAACTTGGCCGATCACCGTCTTGGTGTCAACCATCTTATACTCGAGAAATTTGCCGATAACAAATTTCTTTGTGCGGCGTCTTCCATTTTGTACTTTTCTCCGGGAATCCCATAGTTCCTTGACATCTTGAACGTCTATAGGCGTTGTAGAGTGTCGTCTAGCCCGTTCGGCATGTAGTTGCGACATAGAAAATCATTGTTATGCCAACCATCCACGGCGATTCTCGGTTGTTGTCGGTTTTGTCTTCGCCTACGGAGGAGGAGGTCGTCCTTCAGAAAACGTGACAACCCCAAGGTCGTCAAGTAAAAGAGCATATTCTATTGCCAACATTTGAAGTCGGCGGCCAGAGAACTTGGGCGACTTTTCGCCATGAGCGGGGCGGCAGCGGCCATTGGTGTAAAAAGATCAAACTCGATGCCATCCTCTTCAACATGAACAGTTTTCGTCTTGCGATTGTTGGTAAAAAATATTTGGTAGAAGGTTTTGTTTAGGAAAATGGCTTGGATAGTGTATAAGCAAAGTCGAGGCCTATATTAGATATAATCTCCGCAAGACGAAAACGCCCCGTATACCGAGTGCTTACGGTTCCGGTGCTCGCCTCTAAGATACAACGACTTTTTACACTTCCTCCGGTTAGCGACTAGCAAAACCGAACAACAACAAACTACAAAGTGTTTGACAACTTTCAAGCTTTTCAAGGAGGAAAATGAACAATATGCAAAATGCAGTGCTCGTTTTATGTATTCTGATTATTTCGTATTGATATTCAGTCACCAGGGATCGAATATTATAGGCCTTAGGTGCCTTATATGAAAAGAGCACGTCTTTTGGCTCGAAAAAATACCTTTTGCACAGACAGACGCATTTGTCCAGGGGAGCACGACCAGACGCACGGGCTGTGCGCTGGTGCACAAACATTCGGCATGGCGCACGACCCCGATGCACAGGTCGTGCGCCAGCCCATGCACTGGCTCGAAACTTTGGCAGGTAGCACGACCCGACCACACGGGCCGTGCTCCCGCCCGTGCGCGGGGCCGATCCTCTTCCAGGTTGAACTCTATAATTAATTACGAAAATTAATTAAACCTATTTAATTAATTACAAAAATTAATTAAACAATTAATTTTAAAGGTTTTTGGTCCAAAAAGAATAAGGGCCTTGAAGCCCAAGTCCGGGGCCCTGGACTCGAGCCGAGCCGAGCCGGCTTCCGGCGGCGGGCAAGGCTGCGTGTGTGCTTTGAACCAAACCCACAAGCATGTATGTCTTCATCTCTTTAAAAACTTGGGTGCCCCCAAGGGCCCAAACTCATATGTCCAACTTGGGATATATTAAGTGTGCAATTTTATCCTCTTTTTCCTATGTGGGATGGAGCATCTCTCCTTCCCCATTTTCCATTTTCCATACCATTTATTTGTATTAAGTGGCTAACTTCTAGCATTAATTTCTCATTCACCGGAATCGATTTTGAGAAATTTCAAATGCTATTCTCATCTACTCTCTTAGTAGAATTTTTACAAATAATTTAATTCCATTTTTCACAAATAGAAACCACTTAATTATTTGGTCAAAATCGGGTCAACACCCATTTCTCAAAGACCAAAATTCCAACAACTTTTTCTCACTCAAGGATCTAGGGATGTTAGTTATTTTCTTGGCACGGAAACACATAGAACTACGTCAGGTATTCATCTTCTTCAGTCTAAATATGTGAAGGATTTACTTCAAAAAAGCGGTCTTTCATCCAACAAACTGCTCCTTCCCTATTTTCAAAATAACACGAAATTATCCCTTAAAAACAACCCCTAACTTGTTGATCCTTCCATTTATCGTAAGACAGGGTGATCTTCAATATGTGACCACCACTCGACAGGACATCTCTTTTGTTGTCAACAAGCTCGTCGTTCCTTCATGAACCTACACCAATCATTGGAAGCTTTGTAAAGGGATATTGAGGTATCTTAGGGGAAGTATTAATACTGGTATTTTGTTTCAGCCCGTTTCTCGTTAGATTGCTATGCGGATGCCGATTGGGCAAGTTGTGTTGATGATCGATGTTCTACGAGTGGGTATTGTTTTTTCTTGGTTCCAACATCATTTTCTGGAGTTCTAAGAAGCAACATGTTGTTGCTCGAAGTAGCACCGAAAGTGAGTATCATGCCTTGGCTCTTGCTACTACAGAAGTTGTTTGGATCACTACTCTTTTTGCTGAACTAGGAATCTCTCTTGCTCCACCTGCTCTTTTATGGACTGACAACATTGGGGCACTTATGTTAGGTTCTAATCCCGTTTATCATGCTCGGACGAAACACGTTGAAATAGACATGCATTTTATTTGCGACAAAGTTCATACTAAGGAGATTGAAGTGCGTCATGTTCCTTATGAAGATCAAATTGCGGATGTTCTCACTAAACCCCTTTCCACATCTCGGTTTCAGACTCTGTGTTCCAAATTATGTTTGGCTCCCTTCCCTCGGTCCAGCTTGCAGGGGAGCATGTTGAAGAATACTGTTCCATTAAGTAGTTACAAGATGTAGTTAGTTAGTTTATGTTGCAACTAACTTTAGTTAGACGATTCTGAGTTTACAATGTATAAATAGAAGTCAGTAAACATTCAGGTGTGGAAAATGAATTCAATACATAAATATTCTCTCTTTAGTAGTCTCAATCCTTGACAAATGAAATATCCGGAAAAGAGCGCGGATGAGATTAGAACTAGGGATTGATTATCGATTGCCCAGTAAGCAATAACACGCCCTTTTGACCACTTCAGCTACATTTGAATCCATTTTCACATTTCTTATTGGCATTACATATTGAGATTTTTGTGTTTTTTGTTCTTTTTTGCTTTTTCATCGTGTACTTTACCCAATTATATGTTTTGTACCATCACTATTACCTGCATTTTCGGAGTCTATTATTTAAGTTCTCTATTATTTAAGTTTTATATATCTAACATCTTTGAATCATGAATAACCATGATGGGGGTTGAACAGTGTGTTTTGGGTGGTTTCACGAAGTGGACTGGAATATAACTTGCTAATAATTATCAACAACAATCTTGATGGTAGAAAATGACCACTTTCCTAATTACTGAGTTTAAACTTTTTCACAATTTTTGTTATATTTTTGTGGGTAAAAAAATACATAAAACGTTATGTGATTTATCATATGCAGAAAAATGATGGCGAAGAAAAAAAGGGGTCCATTCAATTCATTTCATCACAGGAGTTAGCAGGGCCGGCCCCTAAGGATAGTCATCGAGGGTGACCGCCTAGGGCCCCCGATTTTGAGGGGCCCTAATTTTACATAGGCCTTTATATATGTATACATGTTTTATTAAAAAATATATAAGGGCCCCAAAAATTAAAAAATATCAAATGGCAAAAATTAAAAAATATCAAATGACCATTTTCTTTAAAATTGTACTAAAATAATTAATCTAACTTCTAATTCAAAATAAAATAAAAATATTTTTCTTTCATATCTTTAAAACTACTATATGGTTATGACGTGTTCTCATCCTACTTAAGGCTTTGTTTTAATTAAAAGGATACGGAAATATTTTGTGATATGGGAAATTCTTGTCTTAACGTTGTGTCATTTTTTGAAGTTGTGCAACGTGTATACTTTATTTGCTAGTTCTACGAAAAGATGGAAGGTTTTACAAGATCATGTTTATCACTTGACTTTAAACCCATTATCAACAACACGACGGAAAGCGTTGGATTATTTTCCAAATACTTCTATTGCTTATAGAGTTTTGTTAAATACTTGCGATTCTTGTAGCATCAACATAGAGAAGTTTTTCAAAACTAAAATTGATAAAATCACACTTGCGTTCAACTATGTCTCAAGAAAGATTAAATAGATCAACAATTTTATGTATTGAAAATAAGGTATTGGAAAATCTTGATTTCGATATTTTATTGATAATTTTGTTTCTCAGAATGCTAGAAGATAAAAAAAATAATGATTATTTTATATTTTTTTGTCTTTGTAGATGTTGCACTTGTTGAATATTCTAGATGTCGAAAAAGATGTTCACTGTTGGAATTTAAACTTTTTTATTGTATTTTTTTATAGGGCCCCTTTTTTTCTTATCGCCAAGGGCCCCCGAAAAGTCAGGACCGACCCTGGGAGTTAGGACTGATTATAACAACAATTGGCACATTTTTTGTCTGCGCAAAAATTCGAAGCATAAAATTGGAAATATTTGTTTACTTTTCAAGATGAATAGTATAATTGAAGAAAAAAGAAAGAAAAGGATGAAAATAGATATAGATTTTATTTTATTTTTTAAAAAAATAAACCAAAACATTGGAGAAAGAAAGAGTAAGAGTACCTCATCAATCATCCTTTAAATTTTAGTATGAATTTATTCTTTCAATTATTTTAAGACATACTAAGTTACTAACTAGAATGATGAAACAAATATGTACTTTGGTCGGTCAAGATTTTTTCGGTCTCCTAGTCGGCTTTGAAATTTGAATTTATCATTTGAATTTTTTTATTGTATTTTATATTTGAATTATGACACATATACATGAGATATTTAAAAACAAACAGTATATTTAAAAACCTATAAAAAGTTCCCCAAGAAAAAAGAAACTTGTGCAAAGTGAAATAAAAGATTTGAAGCCGTTAAATAAAGAGCATTTTTAAATTTAAAGAGTGACATTTTTTGGCATACCCAACACTCTCTTTGTATTTGAATCATTATTTTCTCATTTTCCAATATTAATTTATCATACATGAGATATTGGAAATAATTTAAAACTTTTTCAAAATATTATTTTTGGAACTGCCATTCAAAAAGATCATTCAAGTTGTAGAAAATCTAATGCAATTAAATTATAGAGAGTTGTTCGGCTCTTCAAATTTGGAGAATGAAAACTCATTCTTTAAATTTAATATTAAAATAAAGAATTTGTTAGAAATGATTTTTGGTGGACAACTCTTTAAATTAATGAACATTTCATATTTAAAGAGTCTATTGAGATTGCTATTATAGTGATACTTGGATGTTTAGCTTTTAAATGTTAGCCATTTATTTTCTCATGCATTTTTCAATTAGTAATTACGTGATGGCTGGCGGTTTATTTCTGGTCCATTAAAGAAAAAGAAAAAAGAACCTAACCGTTAATATTTGAAGAGTTGATTCACAAGTAAAAAGAATTAGTAGTATAATTCTCAAAAAAAAAAAAAAATTAGTATATATTTCCTTACAAGACAACGCTTACTTGGGCAAGTTAATCGTAGCATAAAAAAACAAAGATATTTCTTTTAATAACTATATTTATGTCAATTCAATAAAATTCTTTCTTTTAATCACTTATATATATATATTTAATTTGAATACCCTTAAAAAAAGTGTTATCTCAATAAAAAAAAATCATAAAATAAATAGATAAAATAATGACATAGGAAACATTTCTACTCCAAATTTTTTTCCCTCTCAATTTCTAAATAAGAACCATCAAGATCCCGTGCCTTTCGGCTGGGAATGAGCTTCGGAAAGAGAAAATAATTTTTTTTTTCAAAATAATGATCAAATAAATAAAACCCATTATTTTTTCTTATTTATTTATTAATCTTTTTTTTTTTCCTGGGCGGTTTTTGTTTCACCATCTTGTTCCTATAACTTCCCACCATTCTCTCTCTGTTTTCTTCTTCTTCCAAGAAATTATCTTCGCATATTAACAAGCCCAAAGATACATTTTCTCGTGCACCTATACATGTATGCAAAGCCTATAAATACATGTACAGGAAAGCACGCATTTTAAATCTTTAATGTTCGAGAATTTATTGGGAAATTCGATTTTGATCAAGGATTTCTCGGTGAGGTAATCGTTGGTTTAAGCAGCATTAATGGCGGAGGGTGTGCTGCAATTCGATGTGGCGTCAGTTGTGGAGGATGTTCTTCAACAACATGGCAAAAGATTGTGCGACATTGATTTAGCCTCGAGAAAAGCAGAGGAAGCTTGTATGATAATGCCGATATTAAACCTTTCTTTTCTATATTAATCATTTTTATAATCTTTTCGTAATTGATAATTTTCGAATGATTTTTGATCTTGCATTGTATATTGTTGTGCTTAAATGTTCGTGACTATTTTGATTTATTTGATGTTGGGCATTAATCTTGTTGCTGCATTTTGTTTCTCATTTATTGGAATGTGAATTATGTGAAAAATTGGTAATAATGGGAATGATTATTGTGTGGGTGATTTGTAATGAGAGGGTTTGTGTTGCAGCATTGAGAAGATATGAAGCTGCTGGATGGTTAAGAAAGATGGCAGGAGTTGTTGGAGGAAAAGATTTGCCGGCTCAGCCGTCTGAAGAAGAATTTAGACTTGGTTTGCGAAGTGGGATTATGCTTTGCAATGTACTTAACAAAGTTCAGCCTGGTTCTGTGCCAAAAGTAGGGTTCATCTTCTTCTTCATTTGCATTCATTAGGTTTTGTTTTTTCTCAATGTGTGATTTTATTTGATTGTTTGCCTAATTTTAGGTAGTTGAGGCACCTTCTGATACCGGAATCATTCCTGACGGGGCCGCTCTCTCTGCGTACCAATACTTTGAAAACATTAGGAACTTTCTTGATTCTATAGAGGAAATGGGGATTCCAGCTTTTGAAGCCTCTGATTTGGAACAGGTTTGTAGTTTGTCACCAACAGAAATGTGTTTATACATTATATGGTAATAAAGAGAAGAAATAAAAACTGTTTGAATTGCAAATATTAGGGGGGAAGTCTTCAAGAATTGTGAATTGTGTACTGGCCTTGAAATCATACAATGACTGGAAACAAGGAGGTGGAAAAGGAGTTTGGAAATTTGGTGGAAATTCAAAGCCCCCTTCAGGAGGGAAGCAATTTGTCAGGAAAAACTCTGATCTGTTTATTAATTCACTCTCGAGGAATGCATCCACTGGTGAGAAGTCTCTCGATAGTTTGTCGACCGAGCAGAACCCGTTTTGCGATCTTGGTCAGGATGAAACGGTTTGTACGCTTACCGCCCTTAATTATAGCTACTTTGTCGAAAGAATTTGGTAATAAAGTGTTTTGACCCTTCAAATTGCAGGGTACCTCTCATTCGTTGCGTACTTGTTCGTGAACTTCTTTCTGATAAAAAGCAAGAAGATATCCCGACGGTGAGTGATGTTTTGCTTGTCTCAATGAATTTGCAGTTGAGAGCTGTTTTTGGTCTATTGTTAGTTCATCAAACACTGATGAGGACACTAACTAATTATGTGGTTAAATGCATGAAGTTAGTCACTCTTATGTATACCAGAAAAAGAACAAGCAAAATTTCAAAAGGTCTTAGTGTCAATCAGAACTTTAACTTTAACATTAGAATGATTGACATTTTCCGACTTTCTTTAAAATGCACCAAAAAAGGACGAGTTGTAGTGCAGAAAGTTTCAGTTTATCAGCCTACTTTTGTATAGGAAACTACCACTGTTAAAACAACTGCCATTTTCTGACTTTATATTCTTCTACTTCTGAGAAACTGAAGCAGTTAATTGTGCAGATAGTGGAGAATATGCTAAGTAAAGTTATGGAAGAATTTGAACATCGGTTAGCAAGCCAAAGTGAAAAGGTAAGCCTGATACTCGGACTATATTCATTCAGTTTCCATCTTAAGATTAGGGAACAAATGTTGAATACAGTTTTGCATTGTTTGGTACAGCCGATCAGAACAACTTTGAGAGATACGGGTGTTCCAAGTTCCAACAAGCGTGAGGAGATAGAGGTCATAGAGGTCTGAGTAGAATCTGCATATTAATGATATTTACAGATATTAAATACATAAGGTTGACTTTTTTCTGTTCGAATGTAAGACCTCGAACATAATGAAAGATAAGAGTTGGTCTGACGATGAAGAATCGAAAGGACATGCTTTGAAGCACCAAGACTTGGTTGAACACCAGAAAAGAAACATACAGGTCATCCACAATTGAGATTAACTGTTAAAAAAAGAAAAAGAGTCCATCTCCGATGTGGAATTTAAAGAACATTTATTTCATAATGTAGGAACTCAAAAATACACTCCACTCCACGAAAGAAGACATGCAAATGCTAAGCGTGAAGTACCAAGAAGAAGTAAATAATCTAGGTAAACACCTCAATAGTCTGGCTCATGCAGCTTCTGGATACCAAAAGGTGCTCGAGGAGAATCGCAAACTATACAATCAAGTGCAAGACCTCAAAGGTAAAACTCTATTGGTTTGTATACATAAGAGACACGGCAATAAAATTGTCTATGCATGGTGATGATGTGGTTTCATGCATGTGTTTGATAGGAAATATAAGGGTGTATTGCCGAATACGACCTTTTTGCCTGGGCAGCCAACTGGTTTGAGCACTGCGGAATGATGTATAGATGAAAACACTCTCTCAGTACTCACCCCGCTAAATATGGAAAGGGGAAAAAATCGTTCACTTTTAACAAGGTTTTCGGTCCATCTGCAAGCCAAGGTAATTGAGGTTCCTATTGGTATCTTTCCATAAGTACCCGTGACAAGATTCTCTTGATGTACCAGCTTTTTCCCTCTTTGTTTCTTTCATTTTTGCAGAAGAAGTATTTTCGGACACCCAGCCACTGATTCGTTCTGTGCTTGATGGGTTTAATGTTTGCATATTTGCTTATGGTCAAACTGGATCAGGAAAAACTTATACAATGGTATGAGATTATCTGTTAAAACAAAGCTGAAATGATAGATTTTTGTTTCTTCGTATGGGAAGGCTTTTTGAGAGCTTACTTTTAAGTATCAGAATTTTTTGTGTACTGTTGTCTCTCTAACTTTGAAATGTCTAATGCCTATCCTGTAATCCAACAGACAGGACCAAAAGAACTTACAAACGAAAGCTTAGGCGTAAATTACAGGGCACTGAGTGATTTATTTCTTATCTCGGAACAGAGAAAAGACAGCATTTGCTATGATGTCTCTGTTCAGATGATTGAAATTTACAATGAGCAAGTTAGAGATCTCCTCGTCACTGATGGTCTCAATAAACGATATCCTTTTAGCACACTGTTAACATTTTTTTTTCATTCTGTTCTTTTGGCTTACTTCATGGTTTTTGCCCTTAACTCCTAAACACATTAGAAATTCGCAACAATTCCCAGAATGGTGTCAATGTACCAAATGCAAATCTTGTACCTGTGACAACACCATCTGAGGTCCTCAATTTAATGAACCTTGGGCACAAAAACCGTGCAGTTGGTTCTACCGCAATGAATGACCGAAGTAGTCGTTCTCACAGGTATAGTTTTTCTACTCTTTTGCCTCAGTTAAATAATTCTCTCTCTCTTCTGTGTGTGTGTGTGTGTTTTAGTTAAGTTTTCCTGTGAGAAAGGGTCAGGGAAGTGTGGTTCAACTATTGCTTGTTTTCTTTTAGCTTCTGATGTTTATAATAATTAGCAGGAAAAAAAATGATTTCCATGATATAATATGTTAACTGACCTTCTTGGATTACTATATCTGCAGTTGTCTCACCGTTCATGTTCAAGGGAGAGATTTGACATCTGGCTCGATTCTTCGTGGTTGTATGCATCTCGTTGACCTGGCAGGAAGTGAAAGAGCTGACAAGACTGAGGCAGTTGGTGATAGATTGAAGGAGGCTCAACATATTAATCGGTCTCTATCTGCCTTAGGAGATGTAATATCTTCTCTTGCCCAAAAGCAATCACATGTTCCTTACAGGAACAGTAAGCTTACTCAGTTGCTTCAAGATTCACTAGGTAAGATATCAAAATTCATTGTCTGTTTAGAATACATTTTCCCTTTTTCTCTTGGTAGTTATTAAGATCCTTGTGTTTGTAGGAGGTCAAGCAAAGACTTTAATGTTTGTTCACATTAGCCCCGAGCCTGATGCTCTTGCTGAAACAATTAGTACTCTTAAATTCGCGGAACGTGTTTCAACTGTTGAGCTTGGTGCTGCTCGATCCAACAAAGAGAATACTGATGTCAAAGAACTGAAAGAACAGGTTTTACACCTTTTGTACTTGTATGAGCTTACAGGCATAGTTTTTCTCATTACCATACACTTATTTATTAATTCAGTTTTTTAATCTAATTTACTTAGGATTTTAAGATTTTGTACTTGTATGAAATTTTCTCGTTTACCATCTAAAAAGATTGATGCATATTCCCTGCATCCATCATTTCCTGGCTTTCCAAGTGGCAACTTAATGCTTCTGTTGCATTACTCCTTGTATTGTACAAATTTAAAAACAAATTATATCACCTGATCATGTTTGCCTTTTGTTTTATGTTGAATGACCCTTAATTAGCTTATTACATGCAGATAGCTAGTCTTAAAGCAGCCTTATCACGGAAAGAGAGAGGAGAATCAGGCATTCAGCAATCTGGATGCATAAGCCCAGACGGAGTAATAATTAGATCTTTTGGATCTTCTCCATCCGATTCATCTTGGCAAAGTAGTAAGGCGGAGGTATAGAAATCAACCAACAATATATTTACCAAAATCAGTTTTGTTCTTTTTAACTTGATTGAGGATCGATATACCCATTACTTTCTTCCGATATCATATCAATGTCATCCAGCTGCATGGTATATTGAAATCACTTTTAAAATTCATTTAAGAATTTTTATGAGCAACAAATTTATCCTACTATTTGTTGGAATATTTGGCCAGTTCGAGTTGATTGAAATTACAATTTTTATTTTTAATTTTTTGGGTCTGCAGGACTCAATGTCAATGGATACTCCTCCTTGGCCAACAGTTAGTAGTCCGGGGTCGATTGAAGAACAATGCGTCACTAGCGATTGGGTGGATAAGGTTATGGTGAAGAAGCAAGGCCATGATCACCTAGGAAAATGGGACGAAGATGGTAGACAGTCACCCGACATGTTTTATCAGAAGGTATACCCAGAACAATCTTTAAACAAAATCGCAGATCATAGACGACACAGCCTAGATAATGGTTTGGGTAGGCATGAGACGGATGATTCAGATGACCTGGAAGCTGAAACTAGTGATACTTCAGAGATAGATTACCAGTGGCAACTCAATGTTTCTAAATCCAACGGCGTGCCTAATGGAGTTGGATCGAAAATCAGGAGACCTAGTCCAAAGCAGACTAAGAGCACAGAAATAAGGTAATCATCATAGTTATTGCATTAAGTTCTGCATTTATTGGAAGCATGAGGGTTTTGTTGTCTTCAGAAACTTAGGTTGCATTTGGATGGAAGTATTTGAAACTAACAAATTTAAATCCATAGTAACAAATCCGTTGAGCTTGTTTGGATTTCAAATCCTTATTTCCTATTTTGAGTTTCAGTTATTATAGTGGATTTCAAATTCATCTTTAATGGAGTCATTTGAAATCTTTTCCACAAATCCAAATCCTTCCATCCGAATGCAAACTTAGCTTATTTGTCATCTTAATAGTATTAACTTCATACATTTTATTTGATACTGATAAGTACTTATAATAAAAGATAAACTTAGTTAGATAATAAAAGATAAAATGTCTAATAATAATAGAGACTTAAGGCCGACAATGAAATCGATAGAACATCAATGCACATGATTTTATGCTTTTGATCTTCTTGCAATCATCAAGTTATGTTTGAAAATTTATTTTCACCATTAGGAGCCTAATTCCTCAACCGCCAACTAGGAGGGTTCCCAATGGGACTAGTCATTCGCCGTTGCATAAACATGGAAGGCAAATAGGTTCAAATGATGGAAAACGAAAACCAGCCGGTGGGAAATAAGAGGTGCTGCTTCAATAGTGTGGACATTCTTGGTTTCATTATAAATGGACAAACCAGAGTAACTTCTTGCCATGGGATGTGGCTGTTTTGAGGTTCTTTTTTTTGGTGAATTATTTAGTTAGGTATTCATTGGTTGAAAGTATATACAAAGAAACTGGCAAAATATAGTTGTGGTTGCCATGTTTCTATTTTCTTTGGTGTTCCTTTTTTTCCAAATTGCAGATTTCCAGTGGTGATGGTAGGTTTTCTTTCACTGGTGAGTGTGGTGTTGATATTCGGTTTTGATATCCTTTTCTCTTTTTTCTTGAAACGATTTTCTTGTAATTCTTCCACTGTACAAAAAGAGAAAAAAAAATATGATATAGAGAAAGAAGGTTACCCCCAATTCTGGGTTTTTTTTTCTGCATTATTGCATTGTATTTATTCTAAAGTGGATCAAGAAAACTCAAGTTGAATTTTTTTGTTAAGTAATAATTTAATTGACGTTCAATATCTAAATTTCAGATATTGGATTTAGTCAAATGATAAATTGGGTTCATGTTCGTTCTAGGTATTGAATTTAGGAAAACCGACCGATTATATATATATTAAAAATCATTATCATTACTTCAGAAATATTTCGAAATTATTCGAGCGCAATTGCAAAAGAAATCAAGAAACTTTTGAAATAGGAATTTCACTGTGAATGATTGTTCATTCCTAATAATACATTGGAACATAATGAACGTTTTTAATAGCTTATGCAAATCCTAAATATTTTTTTTTTTTTGAAAAACAAAGAATGTAGAAACCAAAAAATATTAAATTGATATAATTTACAATGATGATCATGTTATTCTCTAACGATCAATTCACTAAAATTATTAACATCGTTACTTTTATAGTTTTAAACCCAAAAAGAATGTTTACCTTTAACACGAAAGACTCTTAAGACTATTTACTTAATTCAATTCAAAACTTCTTTTTCTTATTACCTTTTTTATGAAATAAATAGATACAGGGTACAAATTTGCAATTACCGTAAAAGCTTTCCACCAAACACAAAAACATTAAACAATGTTTTGGCCGGTTGTATGTCTTGATTGTTTTCATGTGCATTGACTCAACTTGCCCCTTAAGTTTATGACTTTAGTTCCACTTAGAAAATTAACTAAAAAAATGATTTGAAGTTACGTTGCCTACACTAATTTATTATCAACTTGATTAAATTTAATATAATTCTTGCCAACCAATACACGACATGTTAGCGTGTTACTACAAACAATGATATAACTATATACGTAGAGATGATTACAAATAAATCCATGTGGTTATATTAATTACAAAAAAAAAAAAAATCAGTTATCTTTCAATATTACAAATATTACATTAATACTTATTTTTATTTTATATATTGACCCCTCAAGAGGGTGTATGTTATACTTGAAGGACCCTTAATATTTAATTCTATTTTCCAAATTTTACTCTAAATGGAGGGTATTTGGTAAAGCAGATACAAAACTCAAAAGGGTGTTTTGTAATACCTTTAGGTGGTATTTTTATTTTAAAAGAAAACTGAGTTTTTTTTTTGTGTTAGACTGAAATTCAAATGTATCTTTTGCAATTATTTCTTATATATTATTTTTGAAAAAATAATTATTTCTTATACATATAATCATCAAGGCCACCACCATTCTCGGACATTCAAATGATTAATATATATGTATATTTATTATCTGGTCCTATGGATATCAAAAAATAAAAAACAAAAAGTATATCAAGAAGAAATTATTATGTTTTCTAATATACTTTCAACATTTCTCAAGATTGACAAGAAAACCTCTGGACAAATGGTGAATTGTATTTTGGGCTCAATATAAATCACAAATTATATATATATATATATATATATATTCATAAGTAATTTAATTTTTTCTGTCAAAAAAATAAGTAATTTAATTTTTGGATATATGTATAATTCAATCTATGAAAAAATTTCCTTTGTCGTGTCACTGAGTTGGATTACCAGTGATTTTTATTTTATTAAGTTCTACTAATTTTAAGGCAGGTTAAAATTTATTAGCCTAGTTAATATGACAAGTCAGCACATATATAAGTATAACCATCATTCTCGTTGTTAGATTATGATCTTAGTAGCTGCGAGGGTTCGATTCCCGGCTAAAGCAATCTCGTCACACTTCAGTCCAGGGTCAATCTGATAGGGGCAGTAGGGTTCTGGTTCTACTATGATCACTCGCGCATATCCCGCGATTCACCTTCTGTTGGGCCAATAGGCTTCTGGTGCTGATAGATTCAGGATTAATCGGGTGTTGGGTAGACCCGAATATTTGGGTTATAAAAAAAAAAAAAAAAATTATGATCTTAGTCTCAAAACACGCTTCTAATAATGAACACTATACTCTGACTTTTAAGTACAGGTTTTAAAATTTTCAAAAGCTGCATAAAACAAAATAATGAACCTCACAAGCCACTTGATGAACTATTTCCATTATTAGAAATTCTCTTTCTTTCTTTTTCTTTTGGAGGTAGGGGGAATTAGATTGTTGTACATGTTAGATATGTTGAGGACAATTTGGTAACTGCATTAGGATTAGCGTTGCAATTTGGGTCATCGAAATGGGTTAATGTTTGGTTTTTGGTTGATTTCGGGTTATGTTCAAAATATATCGAAAATTAAGTAAAATATAAAATTACTATGTTTTATATAAATCGGTAACATCATTCGTATCATATTCCTGTTTTTATTAGTAACTTAATGTTGGATTCGTGTCGTTTCAGGAATCGTCAACTCACCCCTAATTAGTAATGAGCAAGCCTCTTGTGAACGGTTAAGTAAAATAAAATTCTTGAGAACATAAACCATGAAAATAAATTTAAAAATAATAATGAACCATGAAGAAACAAAAATAAACCCTAAAAACATTTAACCAGAAGAATAAAAAAATAAAAATAAAAATAAAAAAAACTAAAAATCAAAAAACCCAAATCAATTAAAAATAAACCCAAAAACAAAATAAACCCTAAAAAAACAAATATAAACCCAAAATAAAATCTAAAAAAAAAAAAAAATTTTAATCATTTTTTATTAGTAATTAGGAGATGACAATTGACATGTCGTCAAGCAGCCAAAGAAACCTCTCATTTAAGGGGAAGAAAAAAGGCAAGCAGAGATATTGCAAAAATCTGATCGATAAAGTAATTTATTAATCATTTTTAAAATTTTATGAATCAATCAGAATCTGTGGCCTTTTCTCTTTCTCTCTCTCTCTCTCCGCGTCTTTCTCTCTCTAGAGTTTGCTAACAGCTATTCCAATCAAATTATTACATACATACAAAAAAGTAAGAAACTCCTTACTTTCTCTCTCTAGGGTTTTCAGCTCTGAGCTCCGGCGATCTACTTCAATTACCCAACTCAATGTCTTCGTTGTAAGCTCTTGCATTTAATTCATTTTCTCTTTCTTTTATCTTTTCCTTGTAATTATGCCATTTTGTCTTTTTTTGGCAGCCACATGCAGGCAAGATTTTCTTTTGTTATATATATATTTGCATTTTTTTTTTCACTTTAGTTTGATGTGCACTGTTTTGGTTAATTGGAAGTTAATTATGGATTACAAAAGCCTTTGGTTACGTTTTTATGCTACGACATTGTTGATGTATTTCAATGGGGTCAATTTTAGTGGAGTGTTTGTGTTTATTTTGAATTTTCCCCCTTACATACTAAATGAGTTTCAGGCGTAGTTAGTAATTTTGGTTGTAGATTGTGGAAAGAATTTGAGTTTTCTTAGATTGTAAATTGTGCGTAAAGAGGAGGGTGGAATTATTCTAATTCAGGCTCTGGTTGGGGGATCAGGGCTTGGAATTGAGTGTTGCAGATATGCTGGAAAAAAGAGTGCTGAAATGAGCCAGACAGAGGTACACCAAATGAAGCAGAAACAACAGCCCATTCCGCTTGGGACTTTGATTGGTCGAGAGTTGAGAAATGAGAAGGTGGAGAAGCCCACAGTGAAGTATGGGCAGGCTGCTCTGGCTAAGAAAGGAGAGGATTATTTTTTGATCAAGCCGGATTGCCAAAGGGTTCCAGGCAATCCATCGACATCTTTTTCAGTTTTTGCAGTATGTTGAGAAACTATCAATTATTTGAAATTGATGTCTAATCTATAATTTCCTGTTTGACGTATTTTCTGAACTTTGTTTCTTTTCTGATGGTAGATTTTTGATGGGCATAATGGTATATCTGCTGCTATATTTGCCAAAGAGAATTTACTGAACAACGTATTAAGTGCTATTCCTCAAGGACTTGGTAGGGAAGAGTGGCTCCAAGCCCTCCCCAAGGCATTAGTAGCAGGGTTTGTGAAAACAGACATAGAGTTTCAGCAGCGAGGCAAGCATAAGATTTTCGAAGTCGTTTTCCTGTTAATGGGCCATTTGATTTTTCTTTTTGCTTGATCTTATTTTGAGGTGATATAAATGACAGGTGAGACATCTGGTACAACAGTTACATTTGTTGTGATTGATGGTTGGACTGTGACTGTGGCATCTGTTGGAGACTCTCGGTGCATATTGGACACACAAGGGGGAGTTGTTTCTCTTCTGACAGTTGACCATAGGCTGGAGGAGAATATCGAGAACGGGAGCGTGTAACTGCAAGCGGTGGTGGTGAAGTAGGAAGGCTCAATGTTTATGGAGGCAGTGGGGTAAATTTGATGACTTTCCTCTTTTAGTTTCATGTCATCTACTTAACTAAGGGTATTTTGGCTAAGGAATTCATTTGCTTATTCTGGGATGATTTTGTGATTGGGACGTATAGGTTGGTCCATTACGGTGCTGGCCTGGTGGGTTGTGCCTCTCGAGGTCAATTGGCGATACAGATGTTGGGGAGTTTATTGTCCCGATTCCTCATGTTAAGCAAGTCAAGGTTTTTATGCTATCATCCTTAAAAGACAATTAAATGCCTCACACTATTGCTTCAAATAATTAAAATTTTAAACTTTTTATGGGTGTTAGCTTTCAAATGCTGGGGGAAGACTTATAATTGCCTCTGATGGTATATGGGATGCTTTGTCTTCTGATATAGCTGCTCAGTCTTGCCGGGGTTTACCTGCGGAACTTGCTGCAAAGTTGGTTGTTAAGGTATATATTATTTAAAGACTCAGATTTTCCTTAGTGGCTCTAATGCTCCGCTTCCGAAATTTTGTGGTAATTATGGTCCATTTTAATTGCAGGAGGCTCTTAGGTCACGAGGTTTGAAGGATGATACAACCTGCTTGGTTGTTGATATTATTCCTTATGACCATCCTGTTTTGCCTGCAACGCCTAAAAAGAAGCAAAATCTGCTTAGTTCATTTATATTTGGGAAAAGATCCCAGAACTCTAGCAAAGGAACTAATAAATTGTCTGCCATCGGAGTTGTGGAGGAATTGTTTGAGGAGGGTTCTGCAATGCTTGCTGAGAGGTACTTTTAGATTATCTTTCATTTTAAATATCTCTACTTTATTCTCTGTCGGCAGGAAACTTCCAAAGGTCAAACAAGTCTTAAGTTTTCTTATCTAAGAGCCTCGTTTAGCAAAATCCTTTTGCAGTTTCAACTTCCTTATTTGGTGGTTTGGATTGAAATTACTTAAATAGCCCAAACATTATGATTCAATTAGCAAGAAGTCCGCTTTTACCGTATAACAACTTGAGAGCATTAAGTGATACCTACAAGATTGTCTTCTGTTCCTCTGTTTTGACTCTGAAACATGATTCACGTTATGATCTCTGATACTTGAGCAGTAAAATATCCATTCCTCTTGTTACTTCTCAATCATATAAATATGGAAATGATTCATCACATGATTATGATTAGGAGACCAAGAGATGCTAAGCACAGAAAACCAGTCATGTGCGTTTTCTCTTTTCCTTCTGATTTTGCTCTTCCTTCCATTCATTATTGAATTTTTCATAATGATGCTCAGTTTCTTTGTACATTTTTAAGGTAAAGCCTGTTGGAAGTGCTTTTCTAGATCCAATTCTTCATATCTAGAGACCTATATTGTAATTTTTTTCATTGCCATAAAATAATGTCTAGAAACCTGTTGGGAGAAAACTACTAAGTGCGCAAAATATGTGCTTACTTGAAATCTAGGACTTTTCTTGTAGATGTTTGTAGTTTATTTCTCCCTCTGTCCCAATACTATGTATCCAGATTCCAGCATGATTGGATATGGAATTTTACATTATATTTGAATAACTGAAAGTTTTGTGTATGATTACCAAATTGCATCTGAAAGTAATTATAGAGGGTTAATGTTATCATATCATTATTTACGTGAAAAGGGTATTTATGGAAAAAGAATTTCCATTTTAGTAAAAGGAATCTTTTTTTGGCACATCCCAAAAAGGAAATAGGAGCATAAAATATACCAAGAACTGGGTGGTAGTCAGTGGCGTAGCTAGGGGGGCCAACCTGGGGGGGGGCCCTCTTTTAAATTTTTTTTTACTAAGCAATTTTTTTTTTCAAGAAAAATAAATTTAGTTAGGATTTTTATGATTTTTCTATACGGTCCACCCCACTTTCGTGTATCGGCCCACCCCGTTATAGTGTCCTAACTACGCGTAAAAGAAGGGAAAGCAGCACCCTAGGAGGGGGGAAAGGGGGGAGGGGAGATGAGGAAGAGCGGTGGTGGTTGATGGTGATGGTCAGTCGATTGGAAAAAGGAGATGAAAAGGCAGGTGGCACATGATGTATGCTTGTGTAGAGGAGATTTGGAGATGCACAAGTGTTTTGCTGAACACCTATTTAATTGTTTTGGAGAATGGGAACAATGCCAAAAAAAGTGTTTTGCAAAACACTTATTTACTATTTAGGAGAATGCCAAGAATATTTATAAGCCAAAAACAAAGAAGATAAGACTTTCAGAAGGGGACATTTATGGCCCAGCCCTCATGAATCCACAGAGGTGTGTAAAAAACCCAAAAAAAAAAAAAAATTCTCAAAAGTGGGTATAACCAAAACTAGTCCAGTCCTTGAGCCTTTTTCCAGAACTCTCCAGAGATGGAAACATCAAAGTTAATTATTGGACAGACAAATCTACACATTTGATGATAAACACGAGTTTACGCTATTCAAATTTCTCCAATCACTCTCAATAGGTGAGCTTTATTGCAACAGATCCTCAAAATAATGGTCATTTGGAATGTGTATGATATAAGACGTAAAATGCAATATATTGTTGTTGAATGCATAAATCCATTGGACAAAATTGCATTTTGAGCATAAGTGCAAATAAGGTACATACAATGAAACAAATTCATATTGTTTCTATATAATCTAGTTTTATGATATGTTTGGCACATGTCATAGATTGAAGCAACTTGTATGCTCGCAATTTAAATACATTTTTCTTCATCTGATCTTTTAATTGGCCGACCATCATCGTTGACCACCTCTGTCTCTACTGTTGTCCCTCCCTTCTTCCCTTTTTCCCATCATCGGGGTCCCCTTGTCTTCTGTTCCTCTTCCTCTCACCACTGCAGCCCTCTTTTTCTTTTTCTTCTTCCCGTCTTTCCTGCTTTTGCGGCTGAGTCTTTTTATTTTTTTCCTCCTTCCCTAACCTCGTCTGCTTCCCATCTGTCTTCATCCACAAGCCCTACCTTCACTGTGTCAAACTTTGTCCTCCCATTTCTTCTCTCCCCCCACCCTCTCTGGTTTTTAAATGTTTTTTCATCCTTTATCTTTCCCTACCCCCATCCCCTTTAATTCCTTTTCTTCTTCCCTCACACCACCGCCTCTTTTTAATTTATGGTGTGCACATATAAGTCTATAACCCTGGATATAGAGAGGGGTGAAAAGAAAAGGGTTCTAGTGAAGAGATTGTAGGAGGTGGCGGTGGCAGCAGAAATGGTGCTACATAGTTGGCGGTGGCTGGTGCCGCAGAAAAGGGTTCTAGTTGTTGGTAACAGTAGATGAAACGAAATAAGTTGAAAATGAAAATAGAATTTGAAACTGTCGGATGTAAATTTGATCCATATATACTGGTGCACCTATTTATACCACATAATTTCTGAAGTATACGACATTTTCAATCGCAATGCGTTAAGCCTGACTTCTCCGACATAGCTGCCAACCACTAAAAACTCATTCCGAAACGGTTTTTTTTTTTTTTTTCAAAACATAAAAATGTCATTGCCAAGAATATTTTGCAAACCCCAAACAAACTGGCCCACGGTAAATTAATCATGTGGCTACTATTTGCACGTTATATGGTTATAGTGCTTTCACCTTTGCCGATGGAATTAAAGAAGAGGATGAGGTGATGAGACAGTTTCAGAGAAGAAAAGTTGATAAAAGATCACCCAAGTAGTCAAGGATAAGTGGGTTTTGATGAGAGAAGGGTCTTGCGAGAGATATATTTCGCAGTTTCACTCCATCAATGTCTCTCTCTTGGATGAGATAGGACTTGTTTGTAACGCCTGCATGAGTATCAATGTGCAATAAAATGCAAAATTAAATCACATAGATCCACCTGCTGATTCTCCTCTTGATATGGAATATTCAGGACGTAAAGCACTTATGGTCAACTAAAATTTATCCTTCCATGTAGTTTCTTTTACTACATATAACTCTCATTTGGAGAAGTTCAAATATCTTGCTGAATGGAGACTTGAAACTATGTATCATGGTAGGCAGATGCTAGTGCCCTTTTTGCATAGTGTCTGTCCAGGTATCATTTTTCCAAGAATTTGGATTCTTGGTAAACAGTTGTTTATTGGGCAGCTGCAAATTATTGATGCAAATGCTAGTATGAGAAAATGAAAGGAATAATGACACTAAATCCTCCAGTCAGAGGAGAATCACTCTCCACAGCTTTAATGCAATTACTCCAAAAAATTACCTCATGCAGTGACGGACATGAGGGTGCCACCCACACTTATTTGGTGTCCAGAAGTTAAATGGAAAAAGAAAAATCCCAACAAGCATTGACATGGCAAGGACACAGCAGGGGGAAAAACTGAGTTTGACGCCTTTTGGGCACAACTGGGTTATTTTTCTTTTTCTTTAATTTAATTTTTGGGGTTATAAGAACCAACAAGAATTCCAAATTTTCTAAATGTAAAATGTAAAGTCACCTCATCAAAATTCACTCTGTTTTTAGTATATATTTTTTCTTTTGCAACCTCTATGTCATACTAGTCCATGTTCGGTATCATCATCAACATGAATATCGTTCCCTTTATACATAAATACATACATTTATGGATATATTATATAATATATAGGGTAAATTGCAAAAACTACCCCTGAGGTTTAGTCTAATTACAAGAAAAAATCCAGTTATCTTTTAAAACTAGAAATACCCCCTTGAGGCATTACAAATATCCCTTAAGGTTTGTATTTGTTATAGAAATTACCCCCAACACCCCCTCAATAGGTGCAATTTGTAAAATAGAAACATATGTCAAGGGCGTATTTGTAATTTTGAAAGATAACTGAGCTTTTTTGTAAGTAGGCCAAACGTCATGGATAGTATTTGTAATTATCCCCTAATATATATGATATATATTGGACAGCTGTGTTGTATCTCAATATCTTTTTAACTGTCGTGTCTCATGTACATGTTGTGCCGTGTCGGTTTGCCTGTCCGTATCCGTGCATATAGGCCAAAGTTTTATGTTAATATGTTGGTAGTCTCGATGCTTATATTGATAGTAACTTGTCAATGTTTATGATCTTTGCTATTTTTGTCTATGCTGATATTCTGGATCCGTGAAATGGATTATACCGCTTTTCAATTAATGAAAGGAATATATAGCTTTAAACAGTGCTTTTGAGTAAAGATATCCTTCTTATCTCCCACTGCATTACATGCAGGCTGGGTAAGGACTTTCCTCTGGACTCAAACTCTGGGCTCTTTAGATGTGCTATCTGTCAAGTGGATCAGCCACCGAGTGAGGGCTTATCTGTTAACTCAGGCCCATTTTTCTCGCCTGCATCAAAGCCATGGGAAGGTCCTTTCCTCTGCGCAAGTTGTCGTAGAAAGAAAGACGCAATGGAAGGGAAAAAAGCTACATTGACTGCATAAATCTGGTAATTTTAGCAAATTATATTTACATGTGTTATATGTTGTACTCTGAGCATGCTTTGTTATATGTGTGCGAGTGTGGTTTAGTGATTTGGTAGATATTCTAGGGAGCACTCTTTTTTTTGTCGTGGTTCCTATCTTTGCCCGGTTGTTGGACTGATGCTTGACCCAAACGGAGATATGCTAATACATATGAGTGTGATAATCCTGACTACTAACAGCTTGAGTATTGTATGTAAGTAAAGAAATGATGTTTGCAAATGAATCGTCCTGCAGTATCTTTTTTCATCAGATCCGAGTGATGTGTCTTTCATTCAATTATAATTTATTATGTCATCTATCTTGTTAACTTGATTAATGGATACATTTTCTGTCTCTTCTGTAATTGGTATGCCATCTCATAATGTCATCTGCCACAAGGCATTCGTTTTTAAGGCCTTTTAACATATATATTTGATTGTGTTTGGTGGTGGCATGTTCCAAGTATTTTGTGCAACTTTCTCTGGCTTATGTGATGGAACCCTATGGAATTTACGAGTGGGATATGAATTGCTGATAAAAAATGCACGCAATGATGCTCTTCCCTGTTATTTTTTTTTTTACGTTTTCTATTTTATGTATATATGAGATAATGTGAACCTTCAATTGAGGTTTGGTCTAAATTCAGGTAAAGCTTCTCGTGTTTCTGAACTTACATCCGTCTCATATGAGTTTTGTTTACATATACGCAAAGCTCCCTGAGATTTGCTTCATTTACACCGACTTCCTTGAGATTTATAATAATTTTAAAATTGTTGTAAAAGTTTAAAATATCTTATAACATAAATAGGGGCCATCTAAAAAGTATGAGTTAAGAAAAATATTAGCTTAAAACATGAATAGTCTCAAATATGTTAAAAGATTTGACTATTTAAAGGCCCTGCTTTTAGATGTTAATTTGAACATTTAAAGCTTGATATTGAGTGTAAGTGTAAAAAGAATGTTTAATATATTGCATGTTTTCTTCTTTCTAAATCACTGGGATTCTAGTTGTAAAAGCAAACATTTTAAGGAAGGTAATCATTATATATTAAACCTCAAAGGAGTCTTGTATTTTGGACAAACCTAAAATTAGGTCTGTGTAATTTATAGTAAAGGTTAAAGGATTTATTTCATAAAAGCCGTTAAGATTTTCTTACATTTAACTTTATGGATGTAATTTTGGAAACATGATGACTCGTGAGGTCTATACCAAACGTTAGGGGAAAAGTTAACTACATGCCAAAATCTAGGCCTCTTTTAAGTTGTTAATTGTTATATTCTGTTCAAATGACTTTATAATTTGATTGATTGTTTCCATTATTTTTGGCAAAAGTATGTATGACTCAGCCTCGTGGACATAGTCCATGAGACAAAGACCCTATATCTAAATAGAATTGCAATCAAAACCTTACTTTTTGTATTTAAATTATAAGACCACCTCAAATAATTTTAAGAGGGATCCTATATCTGAACGGATGCAATTTTATTATTGAATTCATAGAGATACTCAAGTTGATTCATCAACACCACCAGTTTTACTCATTTGTTGTTTTTGTTGTTGTTGTTGTTTGTGTTAGAAATTAGTTCTAATTCTGTTCTTGTCCACCAATACAAAATTGCCAAGACTTTCGAGATCTTTCTGAAGTAATTAGTAGCTATTTATGGACAATAAGTTATATATAGGCTTAAAGTTCCCTCCAAGTTATCATCTTTTTTTTGGTTTGTTTTCCCATATCTTGTTAAAGTTGTAAGGGATAATTACAAAAACACCCCTGAGGTTTGGCCTAATTACAAAAAGAAACCGTGATTTTTGAAATTTACAGAAAAACCCCTTGAGGTTTGTTTCCGTCTTACATTTTTCCCCTTCATAAGCAAAAAAACATATCAAAAACCCATGATTTTTATAAAAATACTACAGTTACCCCCTTAAATTTATTGAGGTTATTTGTAATTTTAAAATATTTCTGGGTTTTTTGTAATTAGCCCAAGCCTCAGGGGTGTTTTTGTAATTATCCCAAGTTGTAATGAGTTTACTTATGTTGTTTTTTTCAACTCAATTATATGACAAGTATCGGTTGGATGTTGTCATGTTTTGTGAACAAGCATTTTCTATATTAAACTTATTTGAGATTGAGGGTATGGTGAGAAACATAAACCTTATCCCAGGGAAAAGGGCCTGAAAATTAAAAATTTTACCTTAATTATTATGTTAGGATAAAGGAGTGACAGACGTTACCTTCAACACACAAAATTCAATAAAGAATGGATCCCATATTGATATTTAATACTAAAAAGATTATTATGGGATCCACATTTAACGCACATTAGGGGTACCAAATCAATAATTATGTCTAGGCTGGATAGATGGATTCAAGACCTCCCAAAAAAAAAAAAAAAAAAAATTGAAATCCAGACATCAAAAGAAGAAGAATAAAAGTACTTCTGAACCAATCTAATATTAAAACCTCATAAACATAGTAGTTTATGACAATGCATCAAATTGCAGAACTCCTAGGTGTACATGTTAATTAGGAGGTAGCCATTGAAGCTCAATCCCATAAGGCCATGCATCAACACTTACTTCAGGCTTAAAATCCACCACAGAAGTATAAGCAGAGCACCCTCCAACCCTAATCCTAATCCGACGCGAAGTCATCGCGGAATCCTTCAAATATGAACAGCACAACGTGTTACGACACCCTACTCCCTGCTGTGCCCTCGCCTCAAAGTCCCTACACGGGCTGGTAGACGAACAGTTGAGAGGAGAGAGTAGAATATTCTCAGAGCAGTTGAAAAGCATAACCGTGTTACTCTTAGATATGTTGAAAGGAGAATTATCGTCGATCCTAAAACCGTTCAAGCCGAGATCGGACGATAGGCAAGTGTTTTGTACGATGAATGGTGGTTGGATAACGAGTCGAGAGGCGTTAGGGTTGATGCTGAGGACTCTGTAGGAGAAATTTCCGGCCGAGACGAACTCTAGGGTGCCGTTGTTGCAGTTGAGTTTGTAGTCGGGTTTTCCGCAGTCTCGGCTGGTGCTAAGAGGGTATGGTACTTCTGTGGTGCCACATTTGGGGCATTCGTTAAGTGGAGAGGCGTAAGTGAGTGAGAAGAGGGTGAAGAAGACTAGAATTAACATGTTTGTTTTTGTGTGTGGAAATGGACATTAACATCACTATGAAGAGTGGATGTTTAAAGGTCTATTTATAGACACATTTCAGACTTGAATATGTTTGGAATTTGAACCTATTTTTTTTCATGAGCAAAATTTATTTATTAATATTAGTCAAAGGAATATATGTCCTACTTATATCCAAGTATCAAAATCTCTAGTCCGAAGCAAAGCATTCAAGAGAGGTTTAAAAACAAATGGGATTTAAAACCTTTTATGTTTTATCGAAATTTTGAACCATAGGGCCATTACGGCAAAACATATCCAAATTTTATATGGTTTTCAAAAGGATTTCGTTATCCATTCTTATTATTTCATTTACTACTTTTTGATCTATTATGACGCTGAAATATGATTTTATAACGTTGGGGATTTATTGATAATGACTTGTTAACATTCTGGTCACCTATGAGATGCTATTTATTTGGATACTATTCGATTTTGCCAATAAACGCATTCAAGATCCAATGATTCGGAATCCCATTTTTATGTCTTGATATTTCATTTTTTAAGAAAACGTGGCTCGTGTGAGAAATTGCCAAGAATGTTTTGAGGGGAGTTTATGTGATAAATTAGATTGAGACGGTAATTAAATTTTTTTTAATGTAAAATAATAAACTTTTGAATGTTTATCTATTAAAAAAAAAGTTAAAATTATTCCCACTTTAGACGCGAACAAGTCGAGCTCCGCTGCCAGTTCCCTTCCCAATCTCTGTTGAGAACCATTTTGGTGTTTTCTCAAATCATTTTATGCTCTTAATAACTGAAAATCAGCCAAATCGAAACCATTAATGCGCTGCTGTAACATTATTACTGCAGTGGAAATTATAATATACCGACAAAGGGGTGACAAGATAAGAAAATAATAACACTGCCCTAAAATAAAATTATAAAAAGGAATAAATTCTAAAATATGATTTTTTGAAGCATTCTAAAATATGATTGAAGTGTTCAAAGAAAGTGGTCAGTTTTGTATGAATATAATCATTACATTATAATTCTTTTATTTCAGTATTTTAAATTTTCCATTTCGCGTTAAGCTTTAGATCTTATAACCCGAACTACAATTTCTTATAAAAAAATATTTAAAAACTAAAATGAATGAATGAATTTATTTATATATGCCCTTAGCTTTCATTTATAATGTAAAATATAAATACAAATTAAATCAAAATATAAAATTCAAATTGATCTCTCTCTTGTTTTCCACAATTTTGACAAGGAAAAAATAGATGAATAAGCTTGAAGCTCAAGGATTAGGAAACCAGTGTATTTCTGTCAGGAATTGCATGTATGTGTATATTGACGCCAGAGCTAGGAATATTTGATGTATGCCCAAGTCAATAAATTGTTTGGGAGAAGGCAATTGGTAATTTCAAATAGAACCCTCAATTTTGATTATATTTTAAATTTGTATGATAATTGTAATATTTTTACAAATGTCACTGAAATGTGTTTTGCTTATGAAGGGAAAATGTAAACGGACAAATCTCAAGATTTTTTGTAATTTTTTTTAAAAAAACTCTGTTTTTTTTCGAATTAGCACAAACCTCAAGTTGTTTTTTTTTTTTTTTTGGGGGTAATTATCCCATAAATGATAAAACTATGTACATCGTTAAGGCCAGAATGGAGATAAGTACACGTACATGCTCATATTTGGGCACAAATAAGTGATATTCCCTTTGTGTTGCACGAAATAACAAATTTCGAATTGAATTAATTTGTTAGTCTTTATAATTCGTATTTTGTGTATTGCTCCAGATAATTTTGAACAGCAAATTTATCGGTATACTATGTTATCAATATTCAATACAAATTTAATTAGTCTTCATAAAATAATACATCTTTGTGAATATATTCTCAATAAATTGTTCGTAAAAATTATATTATCCAATAAAATTATATATTGTAATGAAATATACAAATATAGTATCATTTTGTTAAAATATAAAAAAAAAAATTGAAAGCAAATCGCTTTGTCACGTTATTATTTGTAAATGAAATATAGGGAAATTTAACGTGGTATGAAATATGAATATATCATGTCTTTTTTTGTTTATTTTCAACAATTTGAAGAATTATGTAAACCAGGTATAAGAGCAAACAGTCTTTAACAGGAGTAAAACCTACTCACAAGTCCCCACAATTTACTGAAAAGAATAAGACTTAAAAACAATAAAATTTATTAAAACCCAAGAAAAGACAATATCATTAGGAAAAAAAAGGAAAATAAAATAGAGAAAAGGATTGGAGATATAAGTTAACCAACCAGAAAAAAGAAATAATATACATAGCAAGGTCCCTGCTACATTAGTACTATGTTATATTTGTTGACATGGTGCACATACACTTGAAACCTAATCGCACAACATAACATCACTCGTTATCAGCTCACACATGCATGTGTCTCATATTAATGCAGTTATCCACTATAATTTCATTACAGTAATCCTTCGCCTGCACGAAACGGATACAAGTCAATTTATAAAACAAATATTACGAGGAAAGAAATATTACTCCATGGCAGTTAGGTTGAACAACTTTTTTTCTCTTTATGGCAATCAGAATTAGTATAAGGGTTAATTACAAAAACTACCCGAGGTTTAGCTTAATTACAAAACAATCCAGTAACCTTCAAAATTACAAATACCCCTAAACATTTGTTTGTGTTTTACAAATTGAAACCTCAAGATGGGCTATTTGTTAGGTAATACAAACCTCAAGGGGTGTTTGACTGTTTGTAGCACTTTAAGGGGGTATTTATTTGTAATTTTCAAAGATAACTGGAGTCTTTTGTAATTAGGCTAAATATCAGCGGTAGTTTTTGTAATTATCCCTTAATATAATGAAGAACTTAGTGAATATTCCATCACCAAGTTTAGAAGATAACTTACGTAGCTCATCAATGGAAAAATTGCTCATACTTTCCCCTGTCTTTATAAGCCGAACCCTTCCTGCGAGGTAGCATGTTAAACCACAATGAGACTTAAAAGGAAGAAAATAAACTGACAATTTTAAAAACTAGAGAAAATTACCAAAAAAAAAAACTCAGGTTTGCGTTGACCAAAAAAAACCCAAAGGTTTTGGAAAATTTCAAAACCCCCCTTGAGATTTGATTCCGTTTTACATTTTCCACTCTTCATAAACAAAAAAAACATTTCAAACACTCCCCATATTATAGTTACTCCCTTAAATTTAAGGCAAAATCAAGTCTCGGGGGGAGGGGGGAAGTTTGTAATTTAAAAAACCTCTGGGTTCTTTTTTTGTAATTAGTCCAAACCTCAGGGTTTTTTGTAATTATCCCTAAAAACTAATTTGAAACATCATACAAGCTCATGCTAGACACAAAAATTCATCAAGCGACACGCCATAAAGCTATTAACTACCATCTTTTCATATTTTGGAACTAATTTGTGTGTATGAGGTTCCATCAGAAACACCTCAAAGTGATCATCAACTTTTCAACCATACTCAACCCATCTAATTGCAAAACATAAAGAATTAATAAATTTATGAATCAATTAGTCCTCAAGCTACTGAAACTACAGGTGGTCCATAAACTGGGGTTCATTAGACTTGAATCAATGAAGCATTGGAACTTCTACTTCTTTGTGCATAGAATATCTAATGAAGTCACTGGTCGGTGACCATCTGATACATTAAACAAACAATTTTGCAACTTCACTGGGTCCATTTTAAACATAGGCCACTTCTATTTCCAATAATCGATATGACTAATGTTATAAACAATTTCCTCTAATCATGTCCTCAATGAGCATTGAATGTGGGTCACAGCATCACTGCAGATTATTTTATATATTCTAGGCGGCCCCTGCTTTTTCAAAAATGAGTTAGTTTTTAGTAAACACGAAGTCCATATCCAGTCAAAGGTGTCATCAACTTCAAATATGTCTGCATATTTCACTTTAAAGGTATCATTAATCACCCTTTTAAGTTCACGTGAGGTCAAACTTCAACTCAACTCTAAGACCACTGAAGAAAAAATGAAGTAAACATAAGATTTAGGGGCAAATTAACGATTGAAAACATAGAATTTAGAGATGAAAGTAACAAACTTGAATATATGTTCCACAATGATCTACTCCAATCAAGGGTAAAATGATGTTAAATGAACATCCAACTGGTTCTTCAATGGCTCAATAGGTTGAATAGAGTAAATAGACTATACATAACAAAAAATTGCTTCCAGTAGACAAAATGTATTGCTTGAAATCAAGAAGAAAAATAGCTGTCCTACGACAATCAAAGATTCCCCTTGAGTTATTCATTTCAGGGTATATTATCCATGGTATCACAGAATTAAAAGTGCATTTGAAACCAAAATAAAAGCAATACGAACTGCCCTTGGAGAAACTGGAAGGAAAATAATACAAAAGAACACTAATATGTCTCGAGGCAATTACAACCTCAGTAGAAAGAATACTTAATAACCCAGTATACATGATCTTTTCTGTATTAATTGATTTGGTTTAACATAAGTGAGAAGAAACATAATTACTGAGAATAATTATGACAGACAAATCAATCAAAAGTAATCAATAAGAAATTAATGAACATTTTTGGACATCAGAGAGTGCAAATAAGCGGCTAAAGGCACATGAACACCTACCAGACGAAACTAGTATATGAATAAAGTTTAAATTTACATACCATCACGTCGTACACAAATTTCTGGTATGCTTTTTATGTCTCCATTTATGCTGTCATTGTAGACTCTTGTTTCAATATCACCCTCAACATAGACCGAAGAGCTGAAACAAGCTCCATATATTAGCCAGAACTTCAAATTATATGAAAAAGAAAATCTTCCTAAATTGAAATAACCCATTCCTACTTTTTCACAATTTGCTGAACAGCATAAGCTCCAAGCATAGGGTTATGCACTGCAATGCGATGCCACTGAGCTGGTTTTGGCAAGTCATTTGCGCCTATGGTCCTCTGATCAAACATGCCCCCAGTTCCAACTGTAAATGTCGTCACAGTTTTACCATTTCTCAAGATCTTTTGGACGGGGGCTTGACCAACTTTTCCACATAAAATAGCCTGCCCAAAAGAAGAAAAAAACATGAATTCATGGTCTATGATGAACCAAAGGCAAACAACATTGCAATCATCCAGGACATGAAAATAATATTTAGAAAAGAATCGAATTGACAAGCAAACAAACCACAACATTGATAATGTAATTCAATCAAGATTTGAGGACTGAGATTCCATGGAAATGAACGTGTTCCAAACTTGTTTTTTCTGAATAATTTTGCAACTTTATAGCAAAGCTCCTCATCAGGTAGAATGCCATATTGAAATATCTGTGTCGCTAAGGTTATGGCTCATGCCATTTCCTATTAACTCACCCAAAAAAACTGATATCTCAATATGGCCAATAAATAATAAGAACAAATTGCTATTTTACGAAAAAGGAAACACTTTAGAAAATCAGTAATTTTTTCACATATTCTACGGTGATACGAAGCTCATACCCTGTGGACACCACGAAAATTCCAGCCCTTTCTGGGATCAACACCCTGGAGTTGTAACTCCGGCCTCTCAGGAAGAAAATCATCATCATCAATTTCCAGACTACGACCTCCTCCCACATTATCATTGTCATCACCCGAGTTTAATGACCCAGTTGAGAAAAACACCTTTGAGCTCCCTTGCAGACCCATCACTGTACAGTTTTATTTGAATAAAAGAAAATGATCAATATCTTTTCAATTATCATTAGAAAATAAAATGGAAGTAAAACACACTTCAGCAGTTCCAAGTGATGCCTACCAATATTCACTAAAATTCTCCTCTAACACAAATTGAAATAATAATAGCACGGTTCAATAGAATATGCAAATGGCATAGCCGAGGAAAACATTCGCATCTACCTTGCAACCCTAGTGCAACAATTTCACCAAAAAAAGATGCAAATCCATTTCAAGAATCATAAAACGAGGATGAAAATGTCACATTGCCTACAAAAGGTTTAGAGGCTTACCGGCGCAGAAAGAAGATGGCGTGGATATTGACAGAACTCGAAGGACTTTAAGCGATTTAGGAGCGAGAGAATTCATTTTGGCAAATGATTGTCAGAAATGGAACTGTGAGAAGGGTTTAAGGGAGAGTGAGAATGTAAGGGCTGTGCGCCTGTGCCTGTGAAAAGAAGGGTTTAAGAATTTGGCCAAAGAGGGGAAAATTGAGTGTATAATTACGGGTCATTATTCGAAAATGTTTGTTATTGACTATAGTTTGGGCATATAATTCATAACGGGTTTGGGTCATAATTTGAAATCCTTCGCCATTTTTCTTCTTTATTAATCGAGGTTTTGACCATCACAACTTAAGGTACTATCTAATTACTCATGGATTTCACGGACCATGCCCGTGGAGTCCCATTGAGAATGTAAATCGCGGGATATGTCTCAACAGTTCTCAAATTCTCAAGGAAGATTATTGGCATGCCCAAGAGGCCAACTTCCAACCAAACAGTGCTCATGCATCCAACAAGATTCGAACCCCCACTCTCCCGCTTTCAAACACTTATCTTGGATTGGTCATACCGTTGAGTTGTGCACTGGGGCACCTTAGTAAAATGTGTCAAATCTGTTTTAGTACTTTTGGATTGATAGTCAAATTCAATATGTTGCAGCATATGTTGCAACAAATAAATAGCATACGGATATTTTTACGTGCCTCAAGTACAAATGTACTATAATGCGTAAGGTATCCACTTGCAAATGAATAATTCACTAATTCAAATTACAAGTACATTAATAACACGTATTCATAAAGTAAAGACTTCATGTCTACAATTGATATTGTTCTTGTACGATCAATTTAATGGTGACATAAATTATGTTTTAGTGAGATTTTATTAGTTGAAACATATTCAAAATAATTTTGAAACAATGACATCAAAAAATCCACATGAAATACACGAGCATAAAAATATTCAAAAGAAACGGGAGCATAAAAATGTATTTTTTTCAAAGAATGTAGGTCAAAAGTGTCCTTAACTAAATAAAAATTCAATTTTGGAAAGGCCTTTCGAATTAAATCGGTGGAGGTCCAAAAGTGACTTTGAGAGCCCAATCACCGGGTTAAACTCATCTTAGACTTAGAGGATAATGTCTTAATTTTCAGTAAAATGATCCCTCAAAAAAAATATTTTCCAGTAAAATGATTAGTGAATTGATTTCAGTTCTCTAATTGCAAAAAATTATCCAAAATTTAAAGAATTTCAGATATATCCGTAATAATAATTCTTAATCAAGTAACAGAAGTAAAAATTGGCATAAAAATATAATGTCAAATAATATATGAGCACAAAATGCCAAAATTAAAAATAAAAAATTACTCTTGGAGCCCACTTAAATGCTTGATTTGTTTCCCGTATAAAATAATATGTGGTAAAAGCCACCAGATATTTCCCCTAATAATTAAGATTTATCACCAACCTAGCCTTATTTGTACAACTCTTACTTAGAAAAACCAAGTGAACTTCTGGAAATATATGAAAAAACCGAAAAAAGAAAAATTCCACAACTAATTACCCCAAGAATAGGCCCATTTTGAACACCCCACTTCCTCCTCACTCTACCAACAACTTTCCCCACTATTCCACACACTCTTATCTCATTGCAAAAACCCTTTTGAACTGAAAAACCCACATTTTATTAGTCTATACTCAATACCATGGAGGAAATAAACCAAAGGGCCAATAATCAAAGCAATGTAGATTGCAAGAAAAGAAGAAGTTTCTTGGCCAAAAAGATTGCTGCTATACTCTCCATTGCTTGTGGCAGCCCAATAAAACCCCAAGAAAATGAGAAACCAATTTCCAAAGAGCATCAACTTGCACTAAACAAGACCCATCCATGTGAGGAAGTTCAAGTGGCCAAAAAGTTCATGCAAGGGATGGACAAAGTGGGAATGCTAAAAAAGATGCAAGAAACAGTCTCCGAAGGCTGTCCCGTCGAGTCTCTCTGGGATCTTTACAAAGGGCACTACTGGTTTCAATTTGGGAAAATGGAAAACTGTGAAAACTGGATGTGCTAATGGTAATGGCAGTAAGGGGGCTCAAGTTTGATGAAGGCCAAGGTGGAGCTAAACCGAGACGTGAGCCGGAGAGAGAAGAAGACGTCGCGTGAAGAAGCGAAGGAAGAGGGTAACAACAGAGAGATGGAACTGTGCAAGAAGAGGATACTAATGGGAGGAAAATGCAGGCCGTTAAACCCATCTGGTGTTCTTCACTATGATAAACAAGGAATCCTCTTACCAGAAGATGAGTGAAGATTAATCATAGACATGTCTATTGAACTGTTATGTTTTTCAAGCAGTGTATAAGCATACATGTGTGTTCTTATCTATGTATTTAATGTTTTCTCAGTGAGGTTTTGTTCTGCAGCCTGTCCTTGCAAGAGAATAGAAACTCCCTGGCATAACATATTGGGGACAGCAATATACCATAGCTAACCAGATAACACATGAATCTAATATTCTTGAGTATATAATTCCTGGGATAAAAATAACAAGGTTCTCTAGCTTCACTAATATGAAAATTTTAATTCAGTGTTTCAATAATCAATCACATTTCAATGACCAACACATGGAGACAACAGCAAGTAGGGGAAGACCATAAATTTATGGGTTAATACAATAAGGGTGAGGCTATTCACACACCTTTTTTACTTAATACACCCATCTTTTTAATTTTTAACATTTTCTTCCTATTATACCCTTTGGTTAAAAAACAAAGAAAACTTAGAAAACTAAAGAAACCCTAACCCCACCACCACACCATCATCTCCACGAGGCGGATGCATGTGTTGCAAGCACTGGGCTTGAGCCCAGTGCAAAATTTTCAAAAACTCTAATTTTGTATTATAATTTCTATAAAATTTAAAATTAGCCCACCCAAAATTTAACGCAAAATCCAAGTTCACCCCAAAGTCTAAATTCAATTTAAAAATCAAGAATGAAGAATATAAAACTTTTGTGTTATCATGAGATTGATATTATATTTAATATATTTGATATTTTTGACTATTTTTGTGGTCCTTATTTATCATTTTTACACTTATCATGTCATTACTTTTAAAATATATTTAACTATTTGTATTGGTAATTTACTAGAATATGTATCTAAGTATCAAATATATTAAGGACGTCATATATTTTATTAGTTAATGGTCTAACTGTTCTAACTAAATCAACTTAACAGTTTTGCTTATTGTGTTTATCGTGTCGTACCATGTTTTTCTCGAATTTTTAGTACGTTGTGTTTGAGTATAAATTTTAGGCTCAATAAGGTCATTGTCTTGTGTTCGAGGCTTGAGCTTATTGTGCGAGTTGTTATTTATCAATCGGCATGAAACGACTTGTCACCCTAAGTGTCATCATCAAAGTCAATTATCTATTTTTTATTTTTTTATATTTAGTTATTGGTTTCTTGTTATTTTGGCCTAGCCCGCCCGCCTCCATTGCCATCCCTATATATAGATAATTTTCTTAGAGAAATTTTTACTTCTTAGCCCACCCTATTACTAATTCCCGGATCCGCCCCGATCTCCACCCCACTGTCGCCACCATGGCGGTGCCACTTGTCTCCACCACCACCTTACCATTTCGTATTTTCATTATTAACGAAGTTTTGCAAAGAATTAGCATACAATCAATCTAATCAAAAGCAATTTTCTTTGTTGGTTTTTTCCGATAAATTGAGGGAACAAAAGGAAAAAAAAAAAAAAAAAAAGAATAGGGAGAAGGGTGAGAGCAGGTCCGCCGCCGCCCTGCCGTACACCACCGCCATCACTGCACTCCGCTGCTGTCACTGATGCACAATGGTGGGTTAGGAATTAGGATGGGAAGATAGATGTGAGTGAGGGTTGAAAAATTTTGATTTTATTTTAAGGGAAGGTTAGAATTGGGATTAAAAAATAGGGTGGGTGTATTAAGTAAAAGGTGAGTGTGAATAGCCCCGCCCATACAATAACTACCACTAAGTTTTAGACTAATTACAAAAACTCAGTTATCTTTTAAAATTACAAATACCCCTGACATACATTTGTTTTTAGGTAACAAAATTACACCCTCAAGAGGCTACAAGAGTCGAGAGGGGGACAATTGTTAGGTAAATACAAACCTCAATGAGGTATTTATAATTTTGAAAAATAACTGGAGTTTTCTGTAATTATCTCTAAACGTATGTTCCTTGTATTGCCATATAGCTATGATGAAACAACTTGAAACAAAAGAGCAAGCCACTGGAGGGAATTGGTATAACTTCCAATATACAACATACTAGTGTTTCCACCAACGAAAAAACTTCAGAAAATGAAGTGGTGAGAACAACGCTACATTTCATCCATACATAATAAAAGAATTAGTGGCTGGTAAAAATCAACAATTGCATCACAACTTGAGAGGCTTCAGTCCAAGAGACGCCCGGATCCTGTTTTGTTCTGCAATCTCTGGATCTGGATGATCTGTTCCATCATCTTTCTTTGCCTTTTTCTCTTTCTTCTTTTTCGGCTGCTCATCGCGATCCTCAGGCCTTTTAGGACTGGAACTGGTACGGTGCCTTCTCGCCGGTCATCACCATCACGATCCTTGCGATCTCTACTTCTACTTGGCTCCTTGAATGACTCCTCCTCCTTCCACGGTCTCTATCTCGTCTATCTCGCTCTCTGCCTTCTCTGTCTCTCTCCCGGTCCCTGTAATCCTTGTCTTCTCTTAGGCGATGTCGATCTCTGTCTCGGTCTCTGTCTCTATCGCGTCCTCTTCCACGATCTCTATCATAATCTCTGTCGTAATCACGGTCTCTATCGTAATCTCGATCCCGGTCATAATCTCGATCCCTGACAGTGCATATAAAGGGTGGGATCAACTCAATTCATGAACCAGTCCAAATTGGAGACAAAAAGAAACAAGAAAAGGGAATAGTATTTCTGTGCCTTAGAATATCACCAGCAAATTGCAAAACAATAAGAAAAAGGGAATAGTATATATAATCAAATATAAGCAAATTTCTTAAACAAGATATGCAATTACAATTTCCCTTTGTTGTGTAGAGGGAGAGGGGTTGTTGGAGGTGTAAATTAGAATTTTTTTCTCCAGCACTGGGAATAGAAAAGCAACTGCGTAGGCCAACAGTTACAGCAAAAAATCAACAATTGAGATGCATTTCCTTTGAATTGATGCAACAAAAAAAAACACAGAAACAACTAATAAGCTTTAATAAAAGTGAGTTTAATAGAACTTTCAGACCCAAAAGGGATCAAACATATTTCACTGATAATCAAATGGATGCTAATACAAAATAAACATGCACCATAAACTAATAAATGCGTGACACCATCAACAACATCACCAGCAAACACCAATTAGTTAAACCTCTAAAACTAGCTTCCTAGTATCTAAAAAGAGTAAAATTAATAAAAAAGAGAAAATGCCAAAAAGCAAGCAACAAAAAGAAACTAATCATGCAGAAGA
Organism: Rehmannia glutinosa; assembly: GCA_016081115.2. NCBI lineage: Eukaryota > Viridiplantae > Streptophyta > Magnoliopsida > Lamiales > Orobanchaceae > Rehmannia > Rehmannia glutinosa. The sequence goes on along the minus strand of JABTTQ020003264.1, from coordinate 71,994 downwards.
TTCAAATATTAGAGTACAATTGTATGATCCATCATACTTCTCAGCTGCACACTGCCAGTGCAGAGAAACCTGGCAGGATCACAATATTTTAATCTAGGATGCTGTTAAAAGCCACTTAGGGCTTGAAATGCCATGATGGTCAGCAATCACCATACAAGTGAAGTATGTGACAACTGTGTGTATGTTTGGTTCAAAAAACAGCTTCCAACTCCCCATCAGTTGGATGGGAAATAAATAAATGTAAACCAAATCTTCTTGCCCCAACACAAATGTAAACATGGATACAAGAAGTGTATAACCCAATTCACCATAATGAATTACAAATAAGAAGAAATACTTGAGGGGTAAACCAACTCTTTGGTTGATTGAAATACTATCTCATTGTGGCCCTCTCTTAACCATCTCAATGCTAAATTGAGAAGTTGACATTGAACAATAAAATAAATTTTTGAAGGTTGAAGGAAAAAAAAATTGAAGGCAGAAAAACTCCCAGCGTAAGCATCACAAATATTAATATTATCATACAAGACAAAGAAATATTAACATTTCAAGTGCTGGAACTGGCCATAATCAGCTGTCAGCAGCTATTTAACAGTAGTTGATGTTGAATTAATTCATTTGGTGCTAGTTAAACCCTAATCTTAAGGCACTTCAAACAAATAAGAACATATTCATCCATCACAAACCAAACAAAATGTGTCCTGCCTTATGTGCAAATAGCAGCTCAGCTAAGAATGTCATGAGAACATCAAATGAGAGAATTACACAACTCATTCAGAGCAGTCAAATGAATGAAAATAGAAGGGTCTAAAGATGCACATGGAACAAGACATACCTGTATCTGTGACCATCTCGTTTCCTATCCCGATCTTTTTCCCTAGTTGGACTTCGTGCTCGGTAGTAATCCTATTGTACAAAAATAAACTAATAAGAGTCATGAAACAAACAAGTAAAAAGAGAATTCAAAGTTTGATTATGTGGATAGATTATTTGACCTTGTCATTGTCCCCGAATCTAATCCATCTACAAGTTGGTCATCTTCATCTTTCTCTTCCTCCTCCTCAAAATCATCTTCAAGAGCACTTCTTGAAGTTCCAGTGAACCGATTGCTTCAAGTGTCCATCTGAGAGCACAAAATGAGCAAATATGAGAACATAAAACAAGAAAAAATGACAATAGTTTAAATCAGAAGGAACCAAGATGAAGAAAAGGAGATAATGATACGAGGAAAATAATGGACGTTGAAAGTGACTTGAAACAATTATCCACAAATTAGAACTTGAAGATGATAAAATAGAAGAGAGAACAACTTGTTTCACAGACCAAAGGAGACAATTGAGAGACCATTCACTACCAAAGAAACAGTCCATTTCGAATACAATAACAGTAATAACTTGTTAGAAAAGTAAATGGAAAAACTCTCTATCACCAACTGAACTTGCTAAATGTGGTCATACTACTCCTTGCAAAAAGTTTGCATGAATGCTAACACCAGAATTGACTGTGAGAAGGACACATTTTAACACAAATTGTTTTTACTCACCACACAGCCAAGGGAATAAACAGCTTTTTTTGGGCATACCTGAATTTTCTACCTCCAAATTTAAGTTAAGAAAATCACGAATCACAACATGAGTATTTTCTGTTCTTTTAATCAGACCCTCTTACTCAATAATCAATGCATAAAATTAAAGTACGATAATTTTGTTAAGTGTCCTCACCCACCTTAATTGAAATAAGGAAATCAAGATCACCATTCGTTGCAACTAAAAAGTTTGATTGAAGGTTTTACAAGTTTATAGAAATAGTTAAAACTGAAAAAGAAAATGTGAAGTCCAACTCGTAATTTTTCAGCATGAGCTAACGGGATGGCATACAAACTTCTAAGCAGGAATAAAAACAAGGTTTACCAGATAATATTTTTAACATCATAAAGAAATGCGATCAAATGAATAATGTCAGGTAAAGAGAAAAAGAAAAAGAAAGAACGCCAAGTCCAACAGCAACAACAGCTTTCACATACCTTTTTTTTTTTATCCGTGGCAATGCGATATCACAAGAGTAATCTTTTGTCAAAAGCTCGTCGATAAACTCATCAACATGTGTCAATGTGAATTCTGATATGATCCAAAGAATATAAGAAAAAAGTTAGCATGACACCAAAAACTAATAGGTTGAGTGGATTAAAGGAATTGGACACTAAGAATTTCAAATCTATGATTCTCCATGAGTCAAAATTCAAGTTACAATGGATTTCAGATCTCTTAACACCCACTACTTTCCATGATTGTAGTGGATGCCAAAATACATCTAGTACTAGAGTCATTTGAAACCCTTAGCTCTAATCCAATTCCTTCATCCAAATGCAACCTAAGAGATTATATCAAATACTTAGGCTGGTAGAGATCTTACTTCCATCATTTGACTTGAACCTCAGCTTCCGATAATCGTTATACAAAGGCTCCAGATAACGATAAACATCAACATCTGTCCCCGTAAGTCGCAAATAAAAAGCTCCAAGAATACGGACATATCTAAAAGCAAAGAAGGCGTCATATTAGTCACAGTATGCATTTGTATTGTGACACAAGAAATAAAAAGATAAACGACGTTCAAAATTTATCAGGAAACACAATTGAAGAAAGAAACCGAAAACTGAGTCTGGCCTAGAACAAACATTAGAAATATGAAAAGTAAATACTTGCTCTAAATTTGAAGTTGAATGGACTTTTTATCAATTTTTCAAATTTGCCGGGTTTGTATAGTTTTTCGTAACTTTCAATCCCACGAGCTCTACTAAGTAGGTCCAAAATACATTACTAAAATTAGTATTTACTAACTGGAGATACATGGCAATAGATTTTTCCTTCCACCAAGTTCATTTTGCAAATTTAACAAACTAAATCACCAGCATTCAAATAATAACTACAGGAGATTTGGCCTCCAGGAATTGAAATACTTCCAGTCAAAATCGAATCGACATTGTAATCACTTCCAACTCCATTGGTTGTATACTACGAATCTTAAAAAAAACTCAACATGGTACTTGCCACCGAGGATTAAAGCCTCAGAATCGGAATTAGTAAAACATCAATTCAAATTCGGGAAAAAAAAAAAAACCACCGATATATAATATAAAAGGGGAGAAAGTGAAACTACATCGAATATCAAATGGACTTACTTGTACTCGGGATTTTTTATGAACTCGACAACGATTTCCTTATCGGGCTGAATTTGGAGCATCTTCATTACTAGGCACATGAAAGGGGTGGGCTTGCGGTTGCCTCCATGGGTGCCGCCGACGTGGTCGAGCTCCATGGCCTTGTCGACCAGCGTTTCGGCCGTCAGCCCAAAACATTGCTCCTTCCAGTACGTGTTCTGGTAAATCTTGGTCCTCAAAATCTTCTCCACCAAGTTTTGCGGGTTCGTGCCCCGTATGCTCTTCGCCAGCGGATCTGTTCGATTCGCCATGAGACGGATTTGAGAGAGGAAAGGAGATAGAGAGCAGTGAAACCCTAAACCCTAAATACCAATTTTTCGCTATTAACAAAAAGGTTTTTATTGGTGTCCTCTCGCAATTTTTTTTTAATTTATTATATGAAACAAATAAGTTTTATATTATTAGTTAATACTCTTACAAATATACTTTTCACATCTATATCTATATCTATATATATATATATATATATAAAAAAACAAGAAAGTATTCTATATTTGGCAAAATCCCGCCAAAATCAAGTTACCAAAAATGGAATATTTATTTTGTATTTAATGAGTTTTTAAAAAGGATAATCACATTTTTTTCTATTATAAATAAATATATGAAAGATAAACTCTTCGTAGTGCGTGAGGGTCAGCCGCATGGGGGCGATTGTTACCAATTTTGGAGAATCTCGAGAAGCAATAATAAATTCGATCTATGGAAAGTGCTTTTTAATAATTATTATGATTTTTATCTATTTTTAAATGCGATTTTTATTGTTAATTTTTAAATGTTGTTTTTATCAAATTTCTAGACAACTCTTTTGTTTGGCATGGGAAGTAGTAAAAGCTTGGGGCGTTGGGCAGCTCAAAAAATATTTAAAAATACTTCAAATTCAAATTTCAAATTTCTTAAGCGCAAGTTGTAGTGGGCATTTGGCGACAAAAAACCCTCGAAATTTTAGGTTGGGAGCAATATAAATAGAAATATAGAAGTGGTAGATCCATTCACCCCACCAAAACATATCCACAGTAAGCAATAGAAAAAAAATCAAGATATAGTACACTGCAAATTCAAACAAAATACATCAAATGTTCACATAAGAATGGTCGTTTAATCCAGCTTTGTTAGAAACATCGATCCAACCAAATCACAATTGGGCTTGAAACTTCGTCCACTTCATCTTTGTAGTGTACCCGTACATGGAGACAATTCGACTATTTTTAGCATTTTTTTATAATGGAGAGGTATGTAATTCATCACCTCTGTAAGCTGTGAGTTTAATTTGAATTTTGAATACAGTAATATCTTTCTTTCTTCTTTCTTTAACTTCTATTTATTTTGTAGAATATAAAGGACACATTGAACTCACTATTAGTGTGTTATGACTTATTACCTAATTAGGAGTTTAGTTAGTTCCCAACGACTTACGATAAAGAAAGCCGGTAGTAGAACGATATTAGAAGATGAATTTCTATCGAGAAAATGAATGGAAAGAAAATATCATAAAATACAAGATACTCAAATCATAAATTGTAATAAAAGAAATACATATAGACATAAATGTAAATGTACTTATCTGGTTATCTACTTGCATTAGCTATTCTCTTCTAATATCAATAATATTGATATGTTCATCTTTATGTAGTATGTTTTTTTTAAATGCAATTGTAGAAAATGTTAGTATATCTATTAGTTTGCACAAAACTCTATTAATGACTTGAATACGGTAGTAACGAAGATGAAATTGGATGTTTAGGTCTACATAGATGTATCATAAATATATACATTAAAAATTACAAATAGAAACTATGAAAATTATAATCATATAGAGCTCTAGCAGAAAAATAATAGATGTTTTTGCAAGAAGTTATCTTTTTGTTCTAACACATTATAATCATAAACCTATTTTTCTCTCTGCTCTCTCTATATTTATTTTGTAAAGTAGATACGCACACTTACTTGACTTGTTAAGAGTATTTGAAATGCTTAGTTCGATTCTTCCCTTTGCTTTATCTTCTAATAAATAACTAATAGTTAGTATATGTATAAATTAAAGTTCTATCCTAGTCTACAATAAATTAAACTTCTATCATAAAGTGAATTAATTGTTTACCTAATATTGAAAAAGAACTATTAAACTACATGAACCTCAAAACCAGATTTTGTTATAAAAATTAAAATGTAGATATAAGGGTAGATGTACTTATCCGGTTATCCTGGTATCTTGAATAGGATTTTCACTTCCAAAACAACAATCTTAAAATGAGTAAAAGCTCTCACGTCCTTTTGAGGCAAACATTCAATAATTTGAGGAACGTCCTTATTCATTGGACTAAGAAATTAAACATGCAAAAGCTGAATGTAATCCAACTATTGCTTGCATTTTTACTAAATAACAATAATGGCAAAACAAAGTTACAAACCAAGAAACTGATGTGGGCAAATAAAAATAGAAACATATCTAACTAGAAAAAACGCTTGGATATGGGTGCACTTGGAAAGAATGAAATCATTGTCCACTGGGCTTATATTATAGGTCTCAAACTTTTTTCGAAAAAAAAAAACAATTACTATTAAAATTTTAAAGCATTTAACTTGCAAAAAAAAAAACAAAACTTTAACATAAGCGTAATCGAATAAGAGACGTCTTTCAAAAAAAATTAAAAACTCCCCCATTCTAGGTTACAGAGCTTTTTTCTAGGATTAGCAAATTCCTTTTATGTAAGAAAAATACGAGAAAATTATAAAATCAAAAATGTTATATTTGAAAAATATACATCTGAACTTTTTTCTTCTACAGATCCGAATGTCCATTAAATTAATTTATTTTATTTCATGTAGTTTTGATTGTCAATGACTCAATAAATGAACAAAAAATCACATATGACGAAAACAAATTGTACATTTAAAATCCTTTTTGTGTTCGAAACTAAGAGATCTAAAAGTTTTTTAACCAAAATAAAAATATTTAAGGACACAAAAAGCTTTTTTTTTTTTTTTTTTTTTTGGGGGGGATTTAATGCATTTTATTCAAGAAAAATCATGAAAATGAACCAGGCGAAAAATATATATAAGAAAACATATAGATCATAAAGATCCGATCCATCAGGAAAAAATATTTATTATGTATTTTGTCATCAAAAATTGCAAAAATTGTAAATAGATCTTGATCATTAGAAACAAATTATAAACCTGGGTTGCACAAACACATCCAAAGAATTTGAATGAAAAATAAAAACAAAAATAAGCATTCTGGGATAAGACATCTACCGAGAGAAAATTCGTTTTCATGTTTTTTTTTTATCGTAGGCTTCCCACGTCGGTCCATTGATCCCGAGTTTAGATCATCTTCTATTCTTGCGTCGGAGAAGTTTTTCTAATCATGAAGCGGCGAGAAGAACGAGCCCCTAGAACTTTGTGCGGAAAGTAAACTCTCAAGCTCAGCGGTGGTGGAAGATTGCGGTTTAGGCTGCCATTGTCGATTCATTTTTGTTTTTGTTTTCATCCGATTTTTTTATACTTTTGGGCCATGGACCATTAGGTCATTTACGGTTGGCCCATACTAAAGCATGGATTTATGCAAGAACATTTTAATCTTAATCTTTCCATCATGAAAATATACTATAAATTATTTATATACTTTAGTCTAAACCATATAATTTATTTTTATTTAAAAATTCATAATTAAATAAGATGTTGAGTTGAAACAAAAATAAAAAAAATTGCTAGGTTGTAAGATTATCTACTTAATTGAGATTTAGTCAAAATCGTTGCCAATCAATGAATCAAACCTTTATATTTATTAAATAAATATTTTTATACGTATAAATAAAACAAATTAAATTAATAAGTTATTGATAAAAAAATAGAATATTAATAATTTTGTGAGAAAATCAAAAGGGCATCTTAAAATTTAATATTAGCTCTTAAAATCAAGTAAATCTAATTGAAAGTATGACAAATCGTATGTAAATGACAATTTTGAAGAAATCAAAATTCATAACAAAGAATTAGTGCCAATTGAGCATCATTATAAAAAGAGTTTTGGAGTTTTATTAGTATGATTATGAGTCTTATGAACTCTATTTTTAGTACATTTTAATCTATTTTTGCTATGAATAATGATTTTATTTTATTAATAATTTTTTGGGGTGATTTCCTACAAGATCACCTTAAATTACCAACAAGATTTATAATAAACTTGATGTTAATCTATTGCTCTATCCACAATTATTTATCGTCATTTAATTGCTTTATCCATCTTTATTTATTTTGACTTTTTATTAATTATTTATTACTAATATTTTTTTTAAATACATAATCCGTGCATCGCACGGGTGAAATACTAGTTATTACTCTAAATATAAATATGGATATAAATCTATATATATAAAGAAAGAATTCTGTAAAAGTAGCACACAAAATTTCTTCCCCCAATTCACAATACTATAAAAAGTAATGACAATCTGTAAGAAAAAGAAAAAAGGTTTGATCACTTTTAAATTGGCATGTTATTATCATAGTAAACGTTTAAGTATTTTGATTTTACACTTTCCTAATTTAAAATATATATTGTTGCTTTTTAGGAAATTACATTAATGATTAGTTGCCATAATTTTTATATTTTCAAGGATATAATTGGAGAATCTATAATACAACAATATTTTTGTTCTAATGTGGAAGATTTCAAAAAAACTACCTTACTAGTTTTGTATTCTAATTATTATTCCTGATTTATGTGATTTCATACTTTCCTATTTTAAATAATATAATACTAAAATATTTTTATATTTTGTAGGAATCTATATATATCTATATATATAATAGCGAAGTCCGGAACTTTTATTTTATTATATTAGGAAACAATTGTAAACATTATAAATGGTAAATTATTATAAATTCTTATATTAGGAAAATAATATAAGAAAATCATTGCAATTATATAAGTTAGGAAAATATTATAAGAAAAGATTGTAAAAGGTATTCCTACTTTATATGTATGTAAATTAGGAAAATATCATAAATGGTACTATTCTATTTTATATATATAAAAATTAGGAAAATTTTATTTACTTATATTCCTACTTATACCAAAAGTGAGTTTATAGTATAAATTCTATCTATATATAATATATAGATTTAAAAATTATAAATATTATTTCACCATAATTGATATTAGTACATGTCAGTTCTTTTTTAAATATATATTACAATGATGTGTTGATTCTATACATCATATCTTCATCAAATATATTGTTTATTTGTTTCAATGGTGTCGATGCAATTTTGTATAATATAATATTAATTAATCAAGTTTTAGATAATGACTATTCAAACTTTCCTAAATTATTTAATAATAGTTACAATAGAAGAATTATTATTTTATGTATCTTTCACCATTGAATTAACAATTGATTTTATATTTAGAGATTTTTTTGGCAACTTATTATTTATGTTAAATCCTCTTATTATATTACTTAAATTGCATTAGGAAACACTTTGATATTGTTGATCCTGACCGTAGCATAACCACCAAATATGACTTCATCTTCACGTTCCCCTCGATCTATTTTCGTTTTCATCAAGTGTCCCGCCAACATCGATAGTATTGAACTCTAATTATGCAATAAACAAGAGTTTTTATATAAACTATATTGTAGATTTGTATGAACAATATTTGTTGAGTTTTTTTTTATTATTCTTGATAGTTTTGTTGTATTTTATTTAAATTGTTTTTTGTATAATTTGTTTATTTTTTATTATTCCTCATACTAACATACTTTTTGTCAATATGTTTTGTGTTAACATTTTTTGTGTCAACATACATTTTCTGTTCACATATATAAACTTCTATCCCCTGTTTTTCCTAAGTTATTTTTTATAGTTTTGATTCGGCAATTATTGTTTTGTTTTGATTCGCCAATATATTTTTTGGTTATTAGTTTTATAGTTTTGATTCAACAATTACTTCTATCTACTTATTGTAATGGCTTCTTATATTTTTCAATTAGAAATTCATTACAAATTATAATTACATTAAAAAAAATTGTGTCAGCGTCTTCCATGCAAATTCGACAGTCAATTTAATGGTCTCACACCATTAAATTGTGACATGAATAATGTGAACGAATTACACTTGGACGGTCAAAATGGTCAACCCCTATTACGCGTTCTATTTTATGGATGGATGGAGCAAATTCGTCACGATAACGAAATTTCGGTGGCGAAGTGTTGATTTTCTCTTCTACCGTGTCAACCACGTTTTTATGTGTCAAGATTTCTTAATGATGATTCATGTGAAAGAATCCATGTGTACTCGACTATACATATATATGGTATCAGTTCAGGTAATATATTATAGTTTAAATCATATATATATATATATATATAATATTTTTGTTTATTCATAAATTAATTGATTAATTAATTGATTTAATGAACATGTGCAACAAGCAGCGATGATTCTGACGATGATGACATTAAGGTGGATGTTGTTGAGAATCCGACTTTTCGATTGATTCTCTCAAAGTCACATATATAGAAACCTCGCTTGGTAAGTATTTACTCACATATATATATATATATATATATATATATATATATATGTGTGTGTGTGTGTGTGTGTGTGTGTATAAGTTCGCGATATCTTATGTTTATTTAATGGTGAGATTTTTTTGTTAATAATTTTTTTCAACAACTTATACATATGAAGTTTTGGAACAATTTTATCAAAGGTACACACAGGACAAAATTATGCAATTATAAGTCATAATGTAAGACAATATTGAGTCAAATTAAAGCAAGAGAAATCCAGGATTTTCATGCAATGTGGTTGCCAATATTATAATTGTTGTATACAATTAATAATTGATGATATTTAATCCTATAGATATAATAAGTATTTATTATTTTCTAATCAATCTTACAGATACAACGAACTACTGATTGGAATTTATTAAAATTGAGCCTTGGTGGAATAATTGGCGGTATCTAATTGTACTTTTATTCATAGACAATATCTATTAATATTTTATTAATCGAATTTGACAATACTATGTTAGCGGATAATTGACAAGATATTTAAGAAAAAAAATGAGAAAATCGCACTTTAAGATTAAAGATTTATTAATCTATAAAATTTATAATGTATTACTTTTTAATAAAAAATACAATAATTGGTCAATGAGGCATTTCACAAGGGAGTATAATTGTATAATTGGACAACAATATATTAGCTTAAAAAACAATTGATTGAAAGATTTATAAAACTCGAAATGGTAACAATATTTATTGCTCGGAAATATTGTATATATCTCTTCATATATTGATTGAAATTATTTTTTCTGCTGCCAAATTCCATTTATATTTAAATTAATTTTGGATTATGGACTTTTTTATGGATGATTTTGAAAATGTTTTATTATTAATAAGATGTTTGATTTTTATAACATGATTTTGAAGGAATATCTGGATTTGTATTTCATATTGATTCGATTATTCTTGCAATATTTATTTATTATATTTGTTTTTGAAATATTGGTATTTTTGGATGTCCGGACAAATTACTAATTAAGTTTAGTCTAAAAAAATGAATTATCTTCTAATTGGTCTCACGATCAACTTTGGTGTTAAATTTGATGATAATTTTCTTGATTAAGAATAATTAACAACTCTAATTACTATTGAATAAAGTTAGTATATATATGACATAACTAAGGCAACCCAATCAGATAAAAAAGAATAAAAAAAGAAAAGATATAAAATAAGATACAATTTTGGATAAATCAATCTAAATATTATCCTAACCAATGCATGTTTTGGAATTATCCAAAATTAGTGGTGCTTTGATTTGGCAAGTCAATGGCAAGAATCTTTAATAACATAAATATTTTATTGGCTAATTATTTTTTTTATGTTATGATTGTAATATTTTTTGAGATTTGAAAATTTAAAAATTCTATAATCAATCATATAATTGTCCTATATATACAATCACTAAATTGATTGTAATTATTACTATAGATACGATAATTATTTATTATTGTATTTACTCAATCAATAAATACCATCAACTATTGATTGAAAGAATTTTAAAACTAAGCATTTTGCAAAACCATTGAGAGTATCTATTTATATTTTTTAATCGAATTTGACTATGCTACACACAACGAATAATTGACAAGAAGTTTAACAAATATTAAGAAAATCGTATCTTATGATTAAATATTTGTTAATTTAGAAAAATGTATTAACTTAAAAAAGACAATAATTGTCAATGGTAGTTTTTTTTTTTTCCAAGGGTACACAAGTTTATGATTGGACAACAATATATTACCTTACTTAAGAAAAATAACTAATTGGAATATTTACAAAACTAAATGGTAACAAATATTTGATTGTTTGAAAAATACACATCTCTTTCATATCTTGATATGAGATTAAGAATATTAATCAAATTGACGTTAAGTAATGACATGATCAATCAATACTACAATTTTCCTAATAAAATCAATCATATAATTACTTAATTGGTATATGCAATCAATTAGTATTTATTATTTTTATAGAATTGTTGGTGTTTTACTTTGGTAAATCAATATTGGAAGATGAAATAACCACTATCTAGCGGCGAATGTATGTTTTGGAGTTATCCAAAATTGACGGTGTTTTGCTTTGGTAAGTCAATATAAAGATTTTTTTTGTAACGAGAATAATGTATTGTTAACTCAATATATGATAATTAATAATTATATTGTCAACCAATGCCATTAAATAAATTATTGTAAAATCAATTATATAATCATTTATATCGAATTAATCGATTGATGTTATATTTTAAAATAAATTTCCCGTTGAAATTTTTTGGATTGTCAAACTTGCCAGTATTCTATCATTTTTTTTATTGATGAGTGATTCACATCAATCCATTGTTGATCAAAATGAGAAAACTCATGGGGTTTACATCTATTGAAAATAAATGTCAAAGAATAAATATTGATATCAGATTGTACTATTTCTATACCCTGTTTCGATTATATCATGTTATGTTCGTAAGTTTTTAGTGGATTACTATGATATTGTCAAAATTTATGTTAATACTACTAAACGTTTATATCAATGACATAATAGTCATTTTAAAATTTATTCACGATTCTCTCTACCATATTATATTGAATAATATCTCAATTTATATTTTTGATTAGCAATGTGAAGTATTCATTTTTTCAACAAGACAAGTACAATATAAAAATACATGTCTTACAAATTATATATAATTATTTATAGAGAGGTGTGTGAGAAATAAAGGAATATATAAAATAATAATTTAGAAACATGCATAAATTGTTAGATAAATTTTAATATAAAATTGTTAGATAAATTTTTGTTTTTAATAACCTTATACGAATATTACTATTAAAATAAAGTAATAAATACCGTTCATGTTAATAGATATTATAAACCAATAATATTAAAATAAAAATATACGTGCAACGACGGGTGAGTTACTAGTAGTATATATACAACAAGCCTATGTATTTGTATATTCATATAGAAAAACTTGTGTTCTAGTTTGAATTTCAAAAAATTAATACTTATTTAGTGTGTGCACTTTTTTTTTTTTGTGCGTGTGTGTGCGACTTTTTGGTTAAAGATAATTTAACAATAATTAATAACTAATGAATATGAAAAACCGATAGGCAATAGTCGTGTTAAATATAGAAATTGGGATATTAAAATACACAAATAATTTTAAAAATTGTGTTTAAGTTAAAATTGATAGTACAAAAAACACAATCATTCAAATATTAAAATATGTTCCTAATTTAAATTATCTATTACTAATTTATAGTAAATTACATAAATTACTACTTGAAAAAATATTATTTTAAGGAATCGTATAGATAATGACCCATGCAATATCTCAATATTCATACTAAAAGATCTTCGTTCTAATGTCGGGATGTATAAAAAAGTACCTAATTTTGTATTCTAATATCGAAAGGTTTAAAAACATACCGATTAAAAATATTTTTTTTTTGATAAATGTACATGAATAGTGACATTTAATAATAAAATTGATACAACAATAATCGTGGTTAAATACAATAAATTTGGATATTAAAATACACAATTTTCAAAATCATGGTTAAATTAAAACTGGTACAGCAATACAAACGCAATCATTCAAATATAGAATCAAACGAAATAACATAATTTTTTTATTTGTTTGTAGGACTCTTCATCGGGAGGATGAAGTCTAACACCCCGAACAAGATGTTGAAGAAGAGGGACGCAGTCACCAAAAGTCCCTCATTTAAGCTAGAACAGTTCGGAGACTTATCCTCCCATACTAAATCAAATAAGTTGAAGACTCTTGGAAGAAACTGTTTTGAAGAAATATGAATTATGTATTTGGTTTTTAAAGGTATGTTTCTTGAAGGAGTTTTAAGAAATTTATTATGTTTTGATAAGTGGTTTTTGTTGAATAAAAACTTGGTTTACAAAGTGATTACAACGGGAGCCTTTAACAATGGCTTTACAAACAGAAAATGGAAAATTACAAGGAAATGGAAATCTGACTATTACAACTTGAAACAACGGAAAGTTTGCCGAGTCGAGTAGAATTCTATCCGCAAGAAAAATACGTCTGGCTAGTGCTCATAGTCCGACGTGTCCCCAAAGATAAAACAGAACGCCCTTCGTGTACGTGCACCCCAAACACAAAGGCACCTTTCGAACTCGAAGGAGGGAGAACCGGTTGCTGGACTCGAATGCAGAGTGAAATGTTGTTGAAAATGTGATACGAAATGTTACGACACTTTCGACGACACCTTTGAAATATGCGAGAATGTATGCGATTTTACGTATATGAAATCTGCAATGGAACCAGCTATTTATAGGCAAAGAAAATCTCCACCGCAGGAATTAATCATGGTAAGGTAATGAGCATTAACCTCATTTGTAACTCCCAGTGTTACAAACACATTGATGACCATAATCTGGGGTTACAACCCCACTATCCGAGGAGTTACATACTCCATCATCAACTATGAATCGGACACCGCAATGTCCAGGTTCATCCTACGACCCAACACCCAACAATCCGCGAATTTGGGTCAAGCCCATTTTCGAGTGACAAAAGTGTTGTGGACTGGACCCGTGGCCCATAGGCCGGACCGCCCCGGCCCGAGACCTAAACTCAAGCCCAAGCCCACGCCCGAAGAGCCGGGCGGCGGGCGGCGCGCGCGTGTGGCCCACTTGTGATCATCCACTTATGTTATAGTATATCCAACTAATAACATCTTCTAGTTTATAAACTAGGATAAACTTAGCTTTCTAAGTTATGTGGGATGAAGAAAAATCCTTTCAACTCCCTTTACATAATGCCCATTTTTGTGGCCAACTTAGTGTATTAATTTCTCACTCACCGAAATTCGGTTTGAGAAATAACAAATACTACGAACATCTACTCGAAAAGTAGATCAATAATATACAATTTAATTCCTACAAAATTAAATTCTTAGCCACCGAAAATTTGGTCAATTTTGGGACGACGCCCACTTTCTTAAACACAAATTTCCAACAATCCCCACATGAGTGAAAATTAATGCATGCATGAATGCGGACACGCAACCATCCTCAAGAGACAATCACGCATCGGGATAGGTAGCTTGTGGCTTTGAACCTTCCATAGTCAATACTATTGGGTACACTGGCTTGGCGGCCTAGTGGACGTAATGCCTTGAACTATTCCTCTCCACGGGTGTGTACCGAGACAATAAGCATTAACACGCAAGGTCTCAACCCCTCCTGTTCTCACGTTTGTTTCGCGTTTCGGCCATGGACACCACTTTGGATTTCATAAGTGTTACTTTGAAGCGGGCCTCACTTCTCACTTATATAGGTGATCTCCTATCCGAGTATCCTACCATACTCTACCTCAACGAGGTGTAGGAATCATTAAAAGTCAAATGACTTAGCACTTACCACAACTTGCGGTGTTCAACACTTGCCATTGCTCTCTAGGGATGGGTTGAAACATTGTTTCCAAGTGTTACAACTTAACCTTCATAGCTTAGTTTTCCCATTGAACCAAGTTATTGGGATCTCCAGTCATCATGGTTGGGTTACCACTATGATGGTTATTTTTACTTTGTGGACTTTAAGCCCATTCTTTCTAGCAATTTACACAATTGATCTCGATTCGGACCTTTCACAAAGGATCGCCAAATTGTCTTTTGACTTTACGTAGTCAATTGACATCACATCACTTGAGATTAATTGTCTAACGGTATTATGTCTCCGAAGCGAATATGTCTAGACTTACCGTTATACATATTGCTCGTGCCATTCCTATAGCCGTTTGGCTATCACGGTGAATCGTCACAGAAGGCACAGGCTTTTCCAACATGGAATATCTTCCAAATAGTTTCGAAGCCACTCTGTTTCTTCATCAGCTTTATCCAAAGCTATAAACTCTGATTTCATGGTGGATCGAGCTATACACGTTTGTTTCGTGGACTTCCACGATACCGCACCACCTCCAATGGTGAATATGTATCCACTAGTGGAATAAGAATATTTCGAATCCGAAATCCAACTAGCATCGTTATACCCTTCAAGTACAAAAGAATATCTCGAGTAGTATAGCCCATACTCCAAGGTATACTTCAAGTATTTTAACACCTTGGTTAACGCTTTCCAATGCTCGTGACTTGGATTACTCGTGAACCTACTCAACATATTTACAGGGTAGGCCAAGTCGGACGTGTACAATTTGTAATGTACATCGAGACGCTGCTATAATACGTGAGTATTCCATCCGAGCCACTCGTTCGCTTCATTAGCAACCAGATTTACACTTAAATCAATGGGCGTCTTTGACGGTGAACTCAAAAAACATTGAATTTCTTGAGCACTTTCTCCACATAGTGGGATTGTGACAAGATAGTTCCATCATGAGTTTTGCTTGATTTTTATCCCCATGATCACATCGGCCAGTTCCCATATCCTTCATGTCAAAGTTTCTCTTTAACATTCTTTTCGTGTCCATGATAACATCATGACTCGCGCCCATGATTAACAAATCGCTACGTATAGACAAACTATGACAAATGCTTGATGTCCCTTTGACATATACGCATTTATCACATTTTTATACCCGTTTGACAACATCGTGTTATCAAACTTAAGATGCCATTATTTTGGAGCTTGTTTCATCCATACAAGGATCTTATCAACTTGCACACCTTCTTTTGTTGACCGGTGCAACAAACCCTTCAGTTGTTCCATATAGATTTTAGCATCTATCTCTCCATTCATAAACGCCGTTTTGACATCCATCCGATGAATCTCTAGATTGTGCAAAGCAAAGAATCGCGAGAAGCACCGAATAGACGCAATCCTCGTCACCAGAGAATAAGTGTCAAAGAAGTCATGCCCTTCTTTTTGTTTAAAACCTTTGGCTACAAGCCGTGCTTTATACTTATCAATAGTCCCATCTCGCTTTATACTTCTTATTTAGGATCCACTTACATCCTAAAGGCTTATGACCAGCAGGAGATCAACCAACTCCCACGTATGGTTTTGCGAGAATGGACTCGATTTCACTATTGATTGCTTCCCGCCAGAGCGGAGCATCCGACTACTTGTGAGCTCTTTAATCGAGTTCTCCGCTCACCATCTAACATCAATGTTAGAAAGTCGGGTCCAAAGGACTTAACCACCTTTGGCCTCTTACTCCGTCTTAGTTCTTCACCACTCGTGTTGAACTAACTGTTACTGTCAAATGTGACAAACAGATGTCGCCAGATGTCATTCCGGATGTTATAACATCCGAAACGATTTTCAAGAACATCTGCAGAACATCTGCAGCTTGTTCCGCAGATGTGATAACACCCGAAGTCACATCTCCAAAGAACATCTGAATACAATCTTTTCGTTAGACTTCCATTTATCCTTTCTTTACAAGGATAATTATTCTCAAAGAATATAGCTTTCATTGAATCAATTATGGTACCAACTGTCATTTCGGATTTTCCGACTTATGTACCATAAAACGATATGCACTAATTGTTAAGTGCATAACCAATAAAAACACAATCGACCGTTTTAGGGCCGATTTTCACTTGCTTTGTTCGGTATTGCAACCTTAGCCAAACACCCCCACACTTTAAGGTATTTATAAGAAGGCTTACGATTTTTTCCACAATTCGTAAGAGTCTTATCTTTCCCTTTAAGTGGGATTTATTCAATGTGTGATTTGCCGTTAACACAAATTTCCTCCCACCACATATTCTCGTGATAATCCGAATTAATCAACATGGCATTCATCATCTCTTTAAGAGTCCGATTTTTGCGTTAAGAACACCATTAGATGTGGTGAATATGGAGCCGTTGTCGGCGAATTATTCCCGACCGGGTACATAACTCTTCAAACGGTGCAACATATTCGCCACCTCTATCACTCCGAATTATCTTAATTTGGGTACCGCCAAGTTGATTCTCAACTTCATTTTTATAATTTTTGAACGCCTCAAAGGCTTCATCTTTGCTTTTTAACAAATATAAGTAGCAAAATCTTGTGCAATCATCAATAAACGTGATGAAATACTTTTTACCACCTTTACTTTGCACAAACTTCGGATCACACACATCGGCGTGTATCAATTCTAAAGGTGAAGTGCTCCTTTCCACCGTATGAAACGGTAACTTAGCCATTTGGCTTCAACACAAACTTCACATTTTCTTTGTGAGTTTACTTCGCAAATTTATTAATTCCAAATTTACCAATCTTTTTATAGCATTGATTTACATGTCCTAATCTAACATGCCATAAATCGAGCATTCAAGAATGTAAATGAAGAAGATTCATTCTTATTCATTTCAACATCGCCTAAATGGCGTCAAATCATTACATTCATTTTGAACAATCCTCTGTGTAGATAACCCCTACCAAGGAACCGTCCAAACTTGCTCAATACAAACTTTTCGATTCAAAAACTAGTCTAAACCCATGGTTAACCAACAATGAACCCGAAACCAAATTTTTGCGGATGTTTGGGACATGCAAAGACATCCTTCACTTCAACTCCTTTCCCGAAGTAAGCTTTAGCACCACCGTTCCAACGCCAAAGAAACATCGAAGAGGTGTGATTCCCCATGTGGAGCTTCTTCCCGGTCGATGGGATGTAGTAAGAAAATACATCCCTTTCGAAAGCGTATATGGCAAGTGCACCGGTATCCACAAACCATTTTTTGGGTTATCAACCAAATTGCTTCAAACACCACCGCCGCATATCAACGCGTCGGTTAGTTCCCTTTGCTCTACCACATCGACATTGACTATTGTTTTGGTTTCTTTTTCTTCTACCGACGACATCCTTTTTCATATGCCCTGGTTTGCCACAATTGAAGCAATCCCTTGGAACTTTCCACTTGCCGGTTTCTTGCCTTTATTCTTAGGTCTTTTCTTCAATGCTTGACGAGCCATGCTCCGGCAAGAAATTCGCTTTACGACTCCGTTGGTCAAGCCTGGACTTAGAGTCAATCCTCCTATTGTCTTCCTCAATCCGAGTTTGACAATCGATCCTCTAGTCCCATCTCCTTTCGCTTATGCTTGAGATAATTTTTAAAGTCCCTCCAACTTGGAGGCAATTTCTCAATCAGCGCCACTTGGAATGCCTCCTGCAAGGCCATTCCCTCGGCAGAGATTTCATGTAGGATCAATCGAACGTTTGCACTTGTTCCATCACGGTTTTAGAATCAACCATCACAAAATCCAAGAACTTACCGACAACAAATTTCTTTGTCTTTGACATCCTCGGTTTTGTACTTCTTCTCCAAAGATTCCCACAACTCTTTGGAGGATTTCACCGCACAATACACACCAGTAAAGTGCATCACTAAGCCCGTTAAGGACATAATTTCGCACAAGAAATCACCATGGCCCCATCGTCAAACACAACGCTGCGTTTTTCAAGATTAGTCTTGTTTTCACCACCACTAGAGCGTCCTCGTCGGATATTTCGCCAAGCTAAGAGTGGTGAGGTAAAACAATATTTTTTTGTCGCCACTTGAAGTCGAAACCCATGAACTTCTCGGGTTTCTCAACCTTGCGGGGAGGGATGATTGGGGTCCCGCTTGTGCTCGCCATCATGAACATCGATATTTGTCTTGCGATTGTTGAATAAAAACTTGGTTTACAAAGTGATTACAACAAGAGCCTTCAACAATGGATTTACAAACAGAAAATGGAAAATTACAAGGAAATGGAAATCGACTATTACAACTTGAAACAACAAAAGCCGAGTCGAGTAGAACTCTATCCGCAAGACAAATACGTCCTGGCTAGTGCTCATGGTTTGATGTAATGTCCCCAAAGATAAAACGGTTTGACGTCCTTCGTATACGTAGCACCCCGCACACAAAAGGCACCTTTCGAATTCGAAGGAGCGAGAATCGATCTGCTGGACTCGAATGCAGAGTGAAATGTTGTTGAAAATGTGATATGAAATGTTACGACGCTTTCGACGACACCTTTGAAATATGCGAGAATGTATGCGATTTTCTCAGATTCAAATCTGCAATGGAACCATCTATTTATAGATAGCAAATCCTCCACCTCAGGAATTAATCATGGTAAGGTAATGGGCATTAACCTCATTTGTAACTCCCAGGTGTTACAAACACATTGATGACCACAATCTGGGTTACAACCCCACTATCCGAGGAGTTACATACTCCATCGGTCAACTATGAATCTGACACCGCAATGTCCAGGTTCATCCGACGCCCAACACCCAACAATCACGAATTTGGGTCAAGCCCATTTTCGAGTGACAAAAGTGTTGTGGACCCGGCCTAATAGGGTCGGGCGGGCACGCGCGAGTGGCCCACTTGTGATCATCCACTTATGTTATAGTATATCCAACTAATAACATCTTCTAGTTTATAAACTAGGATAAACTTAGCTCTAAGCTATGTGGGATGAAGAAAATCATTTCAACTCCCTTTACATAATGCCCATTTTTGTGGCCAACTTGTATTAATTTCTCACTTACCGAAATTCGGTTTTGAGAAATAAAAATACTACGAACATGTACTCGGAAAGTAGATCAATAATATACAATTTAATTCCTCCAAAATTAAATTCTTAGCCACCGAAAATTTGGTCAAAGTCGGGACAACGCCCACTTTCTCAAACCCAAATTTCCAACAGTTTTGGTTATTATAGACTGATGTTTTGAATTGATATATATGATTGTTCAATAAAATTGATTGTTTTAAATTGAGATGGTTGTTTCGCATTTATTTGATTGTTTAATATTGATATGGTTGGATGATTTGTGATTTATATAGAACACAACTATTTGAATCATAGTTGTTCGAATCATAATCAAGGAGTTTGATAGATTCATTATGATTTTGAAAAGTGGATTCGATTACTATGATTTTGATAAATATTAAATTTTCCTGGTGCCCTGTAGAGTGAAATTGTTATCTTAAATTTTATTTTAAAATATTACAAAATAATTCCAAATTCAAAAACAATGGATTTGAAAACTTGAATCTATCTAATACGCAGATTGATTAGTGATCGTCAAAAGGTAGTACATGTCTAAACCCATAAAAAGAAAATCATTAAATTGTAAGTGAAAATAAGAAAATTGAAAAATTATTGTGTTGTTTGAGTCAAATTGATATCTTAAATTTGATTTTGAATTTTTATAACCATATATATATCCAGATAAAAACAATTGAATAAAAAATATCATCTATCAATATGCAAATTTATTATATGTCTATGTGCATAAAAGAAAAGTACAAAGAAAGTAAAAATCAGAAATCCGAGAAAAGTGGCTTACTTCAAATCTATTAGCTTCTGTAAGTCATCTATAAATTAGTCACCAAGACTATTGCTAATTTTCTGAAAGGTTTTCAAGACAATATCATATTAGAGGAACAAAGTGCTTTTGTTCTGGAACGTCTCGTTTCAGATAATGTGCTTATAAGTTACAACATATGAGACTATTCACATGCTTCACTGCAACACGAATGGCAACAATGGATTTTTGGTGCTTAAATTGGACATGAGCAAAGCCTACGATCATATGGAATGAAATTATTTGGAAGTGATTTTAGGTTTCACTGATGACTCTAATTTATATATATATAATAACAAACCTATTTTCAAATCTGTTTTCCAGCTTTTTTGCACTTGCTAAAAACAAAATTAGATATTTTTAATGGAAAATAAAAAAATAGACATATATGTCCAATATCTTTGTAATTATATCATTAATTTTGTTTATCTTAATTATGGTATACATTGACATGGGATGGTTCAAATGAGACACCCCCTTATATGAGTCAAATGGGGATTTATCCAAGCCATTGAAATATTGCAATTGAGGGTCCAGATTTAATGGCTAATATTTATATTAATAATTATTAATTATAAGTAGTAAGAGTATAATTGACAAATTAAGAAAATAACCAACCATGTAGTCAACGTTTCCTAAATTGTAGGATGCGATAAACACAAAATAATGGCAACAAAAATCTTACCAAATCAAACTCAATGAGCCACAAAAAAAAAACGGCAGACAATTCCTAATTATAGTGTCATTTTCCCCATAAAATAAATGCAATTCAATACACAAAGTGAAATTAAATATATAGTACAATGAAATTTATATTTTTATATAGTGAACAAGCCCTAACCGCACAAGAATATTTAAGTGAATAAACAATTATTATTTGGAAGGATTAAACACGTTCTTATCGACTTAGTATGTATACCGTATATCATCCTAAATTATTTGGAAGGATTAAACACGTTCTTATTTTTTTGTATAAAATAAATGCACTTCAATACACAATGAAATTTCGACATTTATACGGTACAATGCTCTTAACCACACAAAGAATATTAAAGTGAATAAACAGTTTTATTTAGAAGGATTAAACACGTTCTTATTAACTTAGTATGTACACTCGTATATCATCCTAAATTATTTGGAAGGATTAAACACGTTCTAATACAACATTCTAATACTAATTACACAAAGAAAAACGCACTAATTATACAATATTCTAATACTATGTACGCAGAAAAACCGCACTAATTATACATCGTATTACATTAACATCTCACTAAACACACGTAAAATCTATAGTGAGTATACATACATTCTTGTTTTGGTTTTACAGATATATACATAGCCTTTTCCACCAAAAAAAAAAATGAAACATCTTTTCCCCCAAAAAAGCAAAGAAACTGCATTAATTATACAACATTCTAATACTAATTATGCAAAGAAAACCGCACTAATTATACATCATTCTAATACTATATCCATCTTCACCTTTCCGACACAACAACCATTTTTTTTTTTTACGGTCCCTTCTCCACCATAACTTTTTTCCCGACATAAGATACTGCCATGACCCGAGTCAAGCTTCCCAAGCTCGTCCCGTCTCTCCATAAACTATGAATTCTCTTTCCAAACCTCTCCAATGGTATAAACCTCCTTCTTCCCATATCGGAACCGATGTCTTCACCTCATCAATCATGAATTTACAAGCATCCAAGGCGTCCGCACGATGAATCGAAAAATCGGTATAAGATTACCAAGAAGAAGAAATCAAAACAAATATACAAAATCTTCTGAGAGGAGAGACGCGCGAACTCCGGTCAAAAAAAATCACCAAAAAAGAGTTGAGATTGGAAGTGAATGATGGGTGGGAAAGAGGAGAGTTTTACAAAGGTTTTGATATCTCAAAAGATTGGATGCGTGTATCGGAAGAAGGAAAAGAGACGTGGTGTTTTGAATAGAAATAACTCCCCATAAATCGCTCCAATTAAAATATGGTAATTAATAACTTCCTTTTACACTCTTAAAAATGACAGAATAATAGCCCTTTACCAAAAAATCCGAAACCGGTCAAATTATACATATGGCCTTGATGATGTGTATCTATTAACTACTTGCCTAAAATAATGGAATTAATCAATCATCCAAAAACCAATCCAATGGTCATAATAAATCCCCACTGTCTCATATAAGAGTTGGTGTCCCATTTTAACCAAATCCTACATTGACATTTTAATTTAGGTATGTATAATTAGTATTAAATACTATACATCTGAATTTGAAAAGATTTAAAAAAAAAAAAAAAATAGTTTGTCGACCGATATTATTGTAATTTATCATTAATTTTTCCATTTTAATTTTGGTATGCATTAACAATCTAATTGATATATGATTTATCAAGATTAAGTATTGTATTAAATAAATTCTAAAAAAGATCTAAACAAAAATATGAAAATGAATCAGACATCGGCTCGATCTTCGTAATTATACTATACGATTTTATCTCTTTTATTTTCAAACTATCAATTTGATTAGATTTTATTCATAATAAATGATGAAAAAAAGAATATAATGTTATTTCAAAATGGAAAAATATGTATGGAGTGTGTCTTTGATATATAAAGTATACTAATGAGTTATTATATCGGAAAATTATATATTTTGATTGTAATTGTAATATCTATAATGAGTCAAGATATCTTAACGTGTCCAATGTTTATGTTATATTCAAATCTATATATACGGAAATAATCTAATGCTCACCGTCAAGACAACTTATTCATTATTGATGATGCAACTCTTTGTGGAACTCGATCACCATCATTACAAAGGCTATTCAATACGGGTTGATATGAATACAAGTATCTAATTGTTAGATGTGTCAAAATTGGCTTGGGCCAGGGATCTGGTGTAATTTTGGATGCCCGAAAAGATTACACCAATGTGGCCCAAAATCTAGTGACCACTATTTCATGTGTATATTTCATGGATTGTGTCTCAAAAAAGTCCGCCTAATGGAATTTCGTTCGCCCGACCGAATATTCTCCTTGGCCGACGAACTAACACTGTCGACCTATTTGTCGATTCTACTGGTTATTAGAAATATTTAGAATAGCACGTGCATCGGACGGAGGCCTCATCTAGTCCGGGTTAATGAGAGAAGTTGCTTGATTCTCGAACGAGCTCCAAGAATTTTCCACTTGTTATTCACATATGACTCTAATCTACTGAACTTCAACCATAACCCACTTATAATATTTTAGATTCGTATCGTATCTCAAAATCGCAACCCCTAATTTGTCGCAGAGATTATGAATAAATGATATAAAATAACTTCAATAACATTTTGTATGTTTTTTTAATATTCAAATTTACTTACCTTCTCATTATTTTTGAAGTTGAGATATAAAAAGATTGTTAAAAATGTTACAAGGGATGGGGTTATGGATTGTTTTATTAACAAATTAAGCAACACATTTTGGTTTTATTTAGGGGAATTTTTAAGTATCCATTATGGATAGTGGGTATTCTTTTCTACCCATAAACATAAGAAAACTATTTTCTACCCAATTTGACAAAAATGCCCCTCCTTTATTTTGAAGATTTTGAATTCTCAAACCGATGCAATTAATGCATTCCTTGAAAATCGTGTACACTTTCCTCCAATTACACACACACCTATGTATAAAATCGTATACCCATATCGTGCCCTATCTCCGGGGGGACGAGCCCCGACTTCCATTGGTCCTTGGTTTGACCTCCCGCGTGCTATAAAATGGAATTTTAGTTATAGGCCAATGCTAAGTGTTCCATGTCGTCGTGCCATATCGTACAACCCCCATGTACATTTAGATAAAAAGGCACGATATATCGTGCCTAATTTTAATTGAGGCACGATATATCGCGCCTTATTTTAATCGAGGCACGATATATATCGTGCCTAATTTTAATCGAGGCAAGATATATATCGTGCCTAATTTAAAATTGGGCACGAATATTAGGCACTATATCGTGCCTAATTTTTACTTGAGGCACGATATCGTGCCCTATATATTATTGGGGACAATTTTGGTTACGAAAGACCATAAAAAGAACTTCTTGATATTTTTGTGAAGAAGAAGAAGAGAGAGAAAAATGAAGAGCAAATGGGGAAGAATCGTATGTATGTATTTAACAAGAGAGAGAAATACAACTTACCTATTTTAAACTATGTTTTTATCCTACATGTCAAAAAGCTTCTATCCTATTCCAAATGGGTAAATCCCACCATTTGCTCTTTTATTTATAACAAATGTGATTTAATGTTTATAATGTAGGATAAAATGTGAGTATACCACCGTGTTCGTGTTCTTAATCTCATCGAAAAATACCCATAAAGTAAAAATAAAATAAAAAAAAAAATCGAGCCTAGCAAAATTCTTCCCAATGGTTCCAAGTAAGGGAAGTGAGTCCTACTTCATTCCTCGCAAAATTCCAAAGAATTTATTATCTTCTTCGAGCTATAGGTTCCGTGAAGCTCGAAACACACATATTAAACAGGAGTTCTCGGTATTTCGGGTGATTTTTTAGGCGAGAATGAATTTTCTTATCCTCCGAATTTGTACCGTATAAAATATATGCCTAAGTCGTATTGATTGAATAAATTAAGTTGTATTATTCGATTTGTCTACCCATCCACCCGCCGCCGAACCTGCAGCCCCACCGCCGTCCGTGAGGTCTGTTGGGAAGCGTGGATGGGCCCCGATTAAAAAATAATAATCGCGCACACAAATAATTATCTCAAATAAAATGAAGACCAAGAAAATAAAATGATAAGCCAAGACACCAAAGTTTAACGTGGAAAACCCCAAAAGAATAAGGGGAAAAACCACGGGCAAATACCCACAAAGAATCCACTAACAAATAGTGATTACAAAATAGCACAAACTTTTTGCCCAAAGCTTGTATTAATTACAACAATGGGAAAAATACTCTCTTTTGGTGTATCTCACAACACTATAAAATACTCCAAAGAAAACCCACAAATTTCCCCAAAGCTCACACAAAGTGTTGAAAAACTCAACCCCACAATTTTCCGACACACAACAAATATTTATAGTGATCTCTATATCACTATTTTTGGAGCAACTACTCCCCTCAATTGAAGATAACTCTCCCACTCGAGAAATAAGTCAAACTCTCTTTTGGCTACTATAGATCTCTCTCTCTCTTTTCTCGGTGCTCTTTGTTCTTCCATGGGCATGTCTATTTATAGGCAAAATCTCTCCATCATTTGTCAAAGTTTTGGTGTCATTGTTGCCCATCACCTAATTCCTTTTTCTTAGTGGCCGTATTTGATAACCAAAGCCACAAATGTTGAATGCCCCTTTTCGGTTGTTGGTGGCTATATCCAATTACCCACAATGTCAACAATTTCTCCTCCATTGCTATTGTGGTGGACCCCAACAATCTTTCCCTCCACCACATGTGGAAAAATAATACATTCTACTTGTACGGTAGAATAAACTCAATATGCACACAACATATTCACCTTAGGGAAAAACTTCTCGGCGAACACATCGCACCGGATGCTACAAATCTGGAAGCCATGATTAACTATCGCCGAGGAGCTACTCTCGTCATTAGCAAACCAAGTATTCACTTTGCAAGCCTCCACATCTTCGGACACTCTCAAATATCTCTTGCTCACCCTTAACGAAAAATGTGATGTTCCTTGGTCGACCAACCAAACTCTAGCGCTATTTGGTGAAGGGTACAGCGGCTCGCCTCAACACCCCATTGAGTGGCATTTCACCGATGTTGCAAGCATCCGAGCGTCATCAAACAATCTTCTTTGATCGGACACACCTCTAACAAAGAAGAATACGAAGCAAGATCGACACACTAAGTCATGGTCATGGCGTGCTCTAATATCCCGCATCTCGTATCTTATGATACACTACACCTCCCATAACCTTTACATTACTCAAACAAAATACATGAAACGGCATCTCAAACAACTTCTTCTCGCTACTCCTATATGCAAACACATTGCACCTAACACCTTTTTTTTTTTTTTTAAATAAGCGAAAAAAAAAAACTCTTCTACTACCTACCTATCGAACAACAATTACAAAACATCAATGGCATACCTTTGGCAAAAGAAATTAGGGTTTTATTTGTCAAAATTTCTCCTTCTCACTAAGAGTTCTCACTTGCCACGAATTTGATGAAGACTAGCGTCCTTAGTCATTGTTAGTCCAAATAAACACACTTTGACAAGAGTCTTGTACAAATTACCCGATATAGCTCCTCTCGCAACCACCATTGATCTTTTTGTAAGCTTCCACCTTTCATTACCGAAACAACTAACATAACTCGCGGTCCAACTCCACTCAAATCGTTGAGACGCAGATCCGCACATGGCGAACATCTTTCAAAGTCAACGCGTAACCAGATTTAAATGCTGGATACACACATCACCAAC
Source organism: Rehmannia glutinosa (assembly GCA_016081115.2). Lineage (NCBI taxonomy): Eukaryota > Viridiplantae > Streptophyta > Magnoliopsida > Lamiales > Orobanchaceae > Rehmannia > Rehmannia glutinosa. The sequence continues at coordinate 44,444 of JABTTQ020003264.1, read as the reverse complement.
ACCAACAATACTCGTTTTATTATTATTCCTCAACTTAACAAAGACCAAAATCTCCCATTTTATAGTCTTTGAAAAATTCTTTGTTGGGTGTTGCATGAAAAGAAGTTGAATCAATGACCCAATCAAAGATCCGAACTAGCCATATGCGGAGACAATTGTGTTTCTTAGAAGAGAGCACAACAACATCACCATTTGGAAAAATAGTGGCGCACGTGTCTTCCTCATTGTCACTATCCACTTTTTTCCTCGGTTTGTCTTTTTTTCCTCGATCTATTTCATCTTGCTTTCTCTTATAGCAATCTTTTATCACGTGTCCATGTTTATTGCAATAATAACACTTCCTTGGATCACATGATTTTGACCGTGCTTTTCCTTTATCTCGATCATTGCCTTTATGTCTCCCCCGTGACTCAACAGCGAGAGCCTGGGAACTTTCTGCACCTTGTCCCATTCGCCTTGTTTCCTCATTGAACAAGCTATTTTTGACCATATCCATAGTCAAAATACCATCGGAGCAAACTGCTTGAGTGAGACAACTAATGTCTCAAAAACCTGTCGGCAAAGATCCCAATAAAAATAACCCCTGCATCTCGTCATCAAACTTTAAGCCCACGGTTGTTAGTTGATTTAAGATGCTTTGGAAAGTACTCAAGTGTTCGGCAACTGAACTTCCCTCATTATACTTCAAGTTGACAAGTTGTCTGATCAAGTAAGTTTTGTTTTGAGCGTGCTTCCTCTCGTACATGGCTTCCAATTTCGTCCACAGGCTATGGGCATCCGTCTCTTGAGTAAAGTGGTGAAACACGCTCTGATCGATGAAATGTCGAATCATACCAACAGTTTTCCTGTTTAACTTGTTCCATTCTTTCTCATCTTCATCATCTGGCTTAACTCCACCATTCTCTATTGGATCATAAAGATCCCTGCAATAGAGAATATCCTCCATTCTTGGTTTCCACACCGTGTAATTATTTGCCGTCAATTTAATCATGGTCCCGTTGTTCTCTCTCAAATCTATCACAAACCGCATGAGATACCCGAGTTTTACCAGGGCTCGATACCACTTGTTGGGAAGCGTGGATAGGCCCGATTAAAAAATAATAACCGCGCACACAAATAATTATCTCAAATAAAATGAAGACCAAGAAAATAAAATGATAAGCCAAGACACCAAAGTTTAACGTGGAAAACCCCAAAAGAATAAGGGGAAAAACCACGGGGCAAATACCCACAAAGAATCCACTAACAAATAGTGATTACAAAATAGCACAAGCTTTTTGCCCAAAGCTTGTATTAATTACAACAATGGGAAAAATACTCTCTTTTGGTGTATCTCACAACACTATAAAATACTCCAAAGAAAACCCACAAATTTCCCCAAAGCTCACACAGTGTTGAAAAACTCAACCCCACAATTTTCTGACACACAGTCAAATATTTATAGTGATCTCTATATCACTATTTTTGGAGCAACTACTCCCCCTCAATTGAAGATAACTCTCCCACTCGAGAAATAAGCCAAACTCTCTTTTGGCTACTCTAGATCTCTCTCTCTCTCTTTCTCGGTGCTCTTTGTTTTTCCATGGGCATGCCTATTTATAGGCAAAATCTCTCCATCATTTGTCAAAGTTTTGGTGTCATTGTTGGCCATCACCTAATTCCTTTTTCTTAGTGGCCGTATTTGATAACCAAAGCCACAAATGTTGAATGCCCCTTTTCAGTTGTTGGTGGCTATCCAATTACCCACAATGTCAACAATTTCTCCTCCATTGCTATTGTGGTGGACCCCAACAAGGTCCTACTATAAGCTTGTGAGAGAAGAGCCCCAATTTCAAACCCTAATCCATAGACACCAAAAAATAGGTAAATTTGCTGCTACTTGTTGTTTTATTGCTAGTTAGGATGGCAACTTGTAAATGAAGATGGAGTTTGGAACGGTGTAGTTTGTTTCCAGTTACTTTTCTTGTCGAGGGCTTGTTTAGGGGTAGCTTGTATGTGTCTCTGTAGATTGTAATCTGAATGAAAATGAAATGGGATCGGTTCTTCAGAATTCAGCGAAAAACACAAGAAATTATTTTTTTAAATTTTCTGGAAATTCTGTTTGGCGAAATGGCGTACTGAACTTTCGGTTTACCGAAATTTTGGTCGGGTATGATTTACTGAATGCACACCCCTCGGGCTTCATCCACACACTAAGGTGTAGCACCCAAATTGGGTTAAAATGACTGCTTTCAAGCTTATTTTTTATTGTTTAAATTTCTAGATGATATATACGCTGTACAATTCACCGAAAAAATATATTTTAATGGCTTACAAGTCCATAGACACGGTCGAGGTCTCAAGATCTTTTTGTTTTTCTTTTCGTTTAATCTCTCTAAGTTTGTTCTCGCCTCATACGGTTTAGGAATATTTTATTTGTGGAGTCGGCGTTTCCGGTGAATCTTGTGAAATTTCTTTTTTTGATTATATGGTTTATCGAGTCATCCTTGATTCATGAAATCCTTATTTAATCGAAATATTTTGAGGTTGTATTTGAACGAAAGGATTTGGATTGGAGAGGAGGATTTGGGGAAATGATTTCGAATAACTGTATATAAGATTGATTTGAAATCCACTACAATAACTTAAAATATAGCTCAAATAGGAGATCAAGGAGTTGAAATTCTTTGTATCATGACATTATCTAAACGAGCTCAATGAATTTGTTATTATGAATGTAAAATTCTTAACTTCAAATACTTCAATTCAAATGAAGCCCGAGAGAGAGAGTAGATACCCTCGCCCCTTTTCATCTGAAGAACAAGAGAGAACATATAAAGGGATAGATTTTAACACTTTCAGGTATCTCCAAATTAGCACCTCTTATCAAGCATGTCAAAACAAAAGAATTTAAATGTAATTTGAAGGGAGATTTTCAAATTATTGACGGAGTCAAAAACTTCTCTCAATAGAAAATGGTTTCAAGCAGCTACTTTGGAGAAAGATATCCAAGGTTATACATAAAGTTTGACTAAATCCGTATCAACAATAGTACATGATATGCATATATAAGTTTGAAATGCGAAAGAAAACAATAATCATAAATCCTCAAGAAAGTATATTGTCCTCCAAGTATCCATGAACTCTGAACTCCCATTTCTCGATGGGAGCTATTAAAAGAGGTCGCTGGATGAACTGTTTCACACATGCAATCCCAATAGGAGTAGGAGCGGGAGTAGTGCACCAAAAGCAAATGAAATCTAGCACCCATGTATGGCTCCACTCTCGGAAGCGGGAGCATGATGATGAGCATTACGATGAGAGACGAAAGCAAGAATAGGAAACCCCTCCCGAGAAGGGCGGAATCTCGATTGAGGCTATCCAAACAGTTCAACCATTGAAATGGGCCATCAAACACTCGTGAGGTATCCCTGGAGCAAGTATATGATGAAAAGTTCAGGCGTTTGTTGAAGTTTAACAAAAGAATGTTTTGATTTACAATGTAGAACCGATGATACTTTTATGTTTTCTTAGATGTTATTAGTTTGAAATTTTAAGGATGTTTTTAGGTTTTATTAGTACTTTTTGGATGTTTATTAGTTTTATGTTTTCTAGGATATTTTTGAGGTTTTATGCTTGTTGGGGTAAAATTCGTATAGGAAAACATGCTTTATGTTCTCTAAATGGGTATTAGTATTTGTATGGAAATGATGCATGGTTTTACATTATATGTATTGAAAAGTATCACTTTTTGATTTAAAAGTATCACTTTATGTGCATAAAGTATCAATATTTGCCAACAAAGTATAACTCGAATGGTTATATTTTGTCACTTTTTGAAGTATAATTTTATCGTTGCAACTATCGGTATGTTTCAATACTCCGATGCTTGCTTGCATCGCTCGATTGATATGTTTGATTACTTTGAGCTCATTACAAATAAACCAAATGTATGATTCATTTAGTCATATTTTTGCTTGCCCAACAAAAAATATAATATCCAAAGTATCACTTTTTATGAATAAAGTATCGATTTCAATTAACAAAGTATCACCTTTTACCAACAAAGTATCACCATTTACCAGAAAAGTATATCTTTAAATTTTCACTGTTTTATATGCATAAAGTAACACTTTTCACCAACAAAATATCACTTTTTATCAACAAAGTATCAGTTTTTGTGCATAAAGTATTACCTTTCTTACTAAAAAAGCATCAAATAAATATGGTCAAAGTATTAATTCAAACAAACTACAAAACAATATTATCAGTTTGATACAAAAGTATTCAGTCGATTACTAAAACAATCTAGGATTAGGAGTTTTTGAACCAAACTCCTTTGATGGATGTGTGTCGGACGTTTCACCGCTTCTCTTTTTCTTGTTTTTTTGGAAATGCCCTTTTATCCTTTGTTTTCTCCCCTTTGTAACAGATCGTGCTGGATCCAAAATGCTTGTAGAAGAACTTGAAAGATCATTGCGCTCTGTTGAATCGGGTATATCTATCAACGCATCAACAACCATAAAATCCCTGTTGTAGCCATCTTCTAAAATGGCTCTTGCATCCTCATTGTATTGGCATTTCAAAACAAGATTATAATATTTGCGTGTCATTTCATGTCTCCAAGGAACGCAATCATTAGGCTTATCTGAACTTTCAATCCTCGAACTAAACTTTTCCCACAATTCAGTTTTTGCAAACTTTGTCCATCTTTTGGCGATGTAACAGTCCGGAATTTTGGATATAGAATGCATATGTAGCACTCTTAAGCTGTGAGAACAAAGTAAACCACACTCTTCGTACTTTTTACAAGAACAATTAATCAGAGTATGCAAACAATCATACACCACACGATGACAACAATTATCCTCATTTGATGAAATGTCATAAACCATTAAGTTACATTCAACCTCAACAATCTTTGCGGTTGGTAGATATACTTTTAATAAACTCGGCCTCAAAATCCTTAAAAATTGTTAGTGTATATACCTCTGCGGCATGCTTCAACAATCCTGACAATGGTAACACCGATTTTGGAATTGATCTTGAGCAATCGAATTCATTTTCTTCCTCAGTGTTTCTCCAACGCTTTATGGCCCCTTGAAAATTTCATAGAATTTAGTTAAAGTCGTCGTTTTCTTGGCATTGAATCTTATTGCATTGTTTGTACTCTCACTCCTTTGCGAAGATAATATTCTCATGAGAAAAGAAATCTTTGCTTAGTGCGGTACACCATTTCTCGCTTCAAATCATATATACGTTTAAACCAAGAGTCATCTTGCAACTCGTCTTTAATATCATAGATTTCAACAACTTTCAAAGTCATTTTCATCAATGCAACTACCAAACATTTGTTGAACATTTCCTTGAAAGAATTGTTGTTTTTCACCATAGATCCAAATCGACTTATAGCATTTTGGTGAAGGTGTCACAAGCATGGTCTATGCCTTGTTTGAGTGAAAACCTACATAAAAGTAAAGTGAAAAAATTAGAATTTAAAAACAAACTCTCTGTTTTCTGAGGCAAAGTATATGTTTTATGAAGTAAAGTATCATATTTGTTACTAAAAGTATATATTTTCTGTTGTCTGTATTTCACACCTTTTCAATAGCATTGCTAATCGCTTGGTCTTGATCAGTGAACAAAGTTATAGGATATTTCCCACCCATTGATTTCATAAAAACTTGGAACAACCATTCAAATGAGTTAGCCTTTTTATCGGATAAGATAAAGACAACCGAACATCACATTTTTCCAATGATTTTTTACCCCAACAAAAGGAGCACAAATCAAGTTGTACTTATTCGTGCGATATGTTGTGTCAAATACCATAACGTCACCGTATATCTTGTAGTCTTCCTTCATCATGGAATCCCTCCAAAATACATTACTTAATCTTCTCATATCATCCAACTTCACTCTAAAAAAGAAGTCTTGTTCTTCTGTATCTTGCTGATATAATATATCAATCAAAGTTTGTGCATCGCCACCTTCTATTGCATCCATTTTCAAACGATTAACAAAATTCGTGTGACCTTTCAAAGTATGGCCAATGGATTCTTCTCCTCCCCGCATCATGAACCATATATCCGTAAGATCGGTAGCTCTCATCCCGCAAGTTATCATATCTTCAATAGCTTTGCCTTTTTGCTCGTAATGACTCTTTTTCGAACGATGTAGATGACTCCATTCCTTTCTTAGTGGATGATTGTGGTGCATCACATGTTGTAGAACTTCATAAACTCCGTCCCCATTTAATTTCACACGCAATGAAGCTTTGCATCCGTGCATGTAACATTAGTCTTCTTTTTTGTTGTGCTAGCAGTGTCCTTAAATCCAGAAGCAGAACATACAAAATATTTCTCAATTACAGCACCCACTTGATCTGAAATGCAAACAAAACAGATGTAACTGATACTTTGTACAGGAAACATAATACTTCTATTGATAAAAGTGGTACTTGTTATGTGCAAAGAAATACTCTTGCTGAATAATAAAAAACCTTGCGGAAGAAATGTTATGATACTTTTACGGTTAAAAGTGATACTTATTATGCACAAAGTGATACTTTTATGTTGTAAAGCAATACCTGTAGATTTTCTAGTAGTTGATTTCCGTACACTGAACCCAACAGCACGAGCATGATCACAATACAACTTATGCATTTCTTTGATTGTTAAATCGTGTTAAATGGAGAAGAGAACCACTCACATCAAATCCACCACTATTGTTTTCTGCATAATTTTTATAAAATCATTTTTGTACTTAATATTCAAAATAACAAACAATAAGTAACCACTACCTTCATCTTTAGTGGGAAATATGTCACTTGCATCTTTAAAACTAGTAATTTCATCAGTTTCATCACTAGAATCAATAACAATTGCTCCACCCGAAATGTGATACATTATGTCAGAAATATGATACTTTTGATACAAAAAGCAATACTTTTTCTGATGAAAAAATAATACTTTTAAAACTTAAGTTTCAAATATGCTACACATTACCTTCCTTTGATTTTTCGTTTGTGGTGCGATCTTGGTAGGTAAAATAAGAATTTCATCTACAATAACCAAAGAGATACACATAAGAGAATGTAAAACTATATGTTTTGGAATTGATACTTTTCACGAGAAAACTTAATACTTTTCCAAGAGAAAGTAATACTTTGTGGTGGAAAAGTAATACTTTTCAATGTAAAGTTAATACCTTTAAACTTATTATGAAATATGCATCACATTACCTTCGTTTGATTTATCAACATTTGGTACACCACTAGTATCTAAAACAAAAACTTCATCTACAAAACACAAAAAGTTACATTTTAAAATGCGGCAAGATTGTGGTTAACATTCAAAATCGCGAAATAGTATTGTTGTATGAATAGATTATATTACCTTCATCGTCATGAGCATCGCTATTTTGCATTGTTCGGCGCCGGAGATGGTGTGCCTTCGTGCTTGGTAGCCGGAGATGGGAGGAGCTTGTTTGAGCAACAACGTTCTTTCTCTGCGTGTTTTTTTACGTGTGATTGGGAGTAGCAACCGAGCCGGGGAGTTGTGTTATTGGGGTGGGAGAGTCAACGCTGTTAGTAGGGGGGAGTTGGGAGTCAACGGGCGTTTTTTGTCCGGGCCTGGAGCAGCGGCGGGTCGGGTCGTGGGTATGGGGCTCCATCTCACGGTCTCATAAGAGACCAACCGTTGTTTTATTAACAAATTAGGCAACATACCTTGGTTCTATTTATAACAAATGTGATTTAATGTTTATAATGTAGGATAAAATGTGTGAGTATGTTAATGTTTGAATTTCCTCAAACATTATCTTTTCTTTCTTTTGAATTGTTCTTTGATTTCGATTTCTTTTTGCGATTAATATTTGGTTTTTTCTAGGTAGTTAAGTTACAAGTTTAAATTCAGTTTTCTAACACTACTAACTCCTTGGAAGTTTATTTTAGTGGGTGGTTTTCTCCTTAAAACTTGCGGGAAGTTTTTCTCCTACTTTTTTGCGGGAAGTTATTCAAGAAGATAGCTATTTAAGGATCGAAACCAAAAATTTCGTACCTGATTTTAGGAGATTTGAGAGTTCATCTTCCGACTTTTCACACGGAAAATGCGAAGCTCGGTGATACCAGGAATGTTGGCAACATTGTTGGCATCATTTTTAGAACTCGAGTTTTGAGTGTTTATGTGAGATAGTTTCAAAGTGTATATTGAGTGATTGGAGTGCACTAGATGTATTCTCACATTTGTAAAGGAGTGTTGTTGCTTTCGGAGACACAAGGGGAGTTGTTCTTCTAGTTTCCTTATTTTCTTTGTATTTTTGTATTTTGTAAACAACATTACCTTTTGGATAATTTTTGTTCTAGTGAACACCGTACAAGTATTTTATACTTGTACAAAATTTTAAATCTCTTGTGTCTTGTATTTGATTCTCTTCTTTATTTCATACTTTGTGAAATTGTATTTTTAATTAAGTCTTTGTTTGTGTTTTGCAAAGTGTTGGCATCACTTTTGATCGCATTACGCATTTTTAGAAGAATTGGACCCTTCAATTCTTTCAATTGGCATCAAGAGCCTTCACTAGACGATATTTAGTGTGATCCTGTTTTTTTTTTTTTTGCAGTGTTTTGATGATGGAAATTCAGAGTAGTTCCATTTTTCGACCTCTGTTTTGGATGGAACGAACTATTCCTATTGGAAGGTGAAAATGAGGGTTTATATCAAGTCCATTGATGAAAGAGCATGGAAATCGTTCTTACGGGATGGACACCACCAAGAATCGTTGACACCGAAGGAGTTACAATAGACAAACCAGGAGATTGAGTGGCAAAATGATGAAATCCAGTTGCAAGCTTTAATTCTAAAGCTTTAAATGCCATATTTATCTTGCTTTGTTGATATGTTTTTGTTCAAAATAATTTCTAATTGTGTTTTTGACAAAAAAGATGCTTGGGATGCATTGCAATTGCATTGTGAGGGAACACAAAGTGTTAGAAGAACAAAGCTAAGACTCTAGCAAAAGCGATTCGAGAATCGAGAATGGAAGAAGAAGAGACCATTGCTTCGTATAATGCAAAAATCTGTGATATTGCTAATGAGGCACAATCACTTGGAGAGCCTATTAGCAATGAAAGATTGGTAAGCAAGGTAATGAGATCTCTTCCCGAAAGATACAATGTTAAGATTTATACTATTGAAGAAACCAAGGATACTGATACTCTTAGACTTGATGAACTTATTGGTATTTTACAAACTTTTGAGTTAAACTTGGGGCAACAAAAGAACATCATTTTGAGGACAAAAGTATTGCTTTTAAAACCCAAACAGTTTTGATTTTTATGATGTTCAAAATAATGCAATGGAACATTTTATGAAAAACATTCATGAATGTGATTTAAATGAAGAATCTATTGCATTATTGACCTTACGGTTTAATAGTTTACTCAAAAAATCTTCTTTGAATGGCAAAGATTTCAAGTCTAAGAAACAGTTTTCTGAAAATTCTTCAAATTTCCCTAAAAAGTTTGAACCAAATCAAGAGAATAATTTTTAAAATCAAAAAACCTTGATTTGATTCAATGTCGTGCTTGCAAAGGATTTGGTCATTATGCAAAACAATGTGCAAACACTCTTAGGGAAAGAGGTATGGATTTTACTGTATCTTTTAGTGATGAAGAATCTGAAGATGGTGAAGAAAATTGCAAGGGACTTGTAACGATTCTTGAGGAAGAGAAGCTCAAATCTGATGGATTCAGAAATGATGCAACAAATGATGCCAACACAGAGGCATCACAAGACAAGTCTGCTGATTCTGAATATGATTTTGTTAATCATTTTGCATCATTTTTATGTCTGAATTCAGGGTCAAAGTATGTTGATCTAGAAGATAAATGTCATAATAATTTGCAACTTAAATGTGAAGATCTTGTCAAAGAGAATGACATTTTAAGAGAATCTGTTGGGAGATTGGAAGTTCTTTTAACAAAGAAAGACAAAGATCTTGATCTGGTAAAATCTGAACTTATTAGTCTTAAAAAGACAGTAAGTAAGTTTGATTCTAGCTCTGCTGTTATTGATGATATATTTTTAAAAGCTAGATTTGATAGAACTGGATTAGGATATGTTAAAGCAAACAAAACAGATTCTTGTAAGAAGACATGTCTTTCTATGAAACAAGGGAATGCTGGAAAAAGTGGCAAATCATTTTTCAAAAACAATTTCAAGAAGTCTGGAAGTGTTTTGAAACGAAAATTTGTGTGTCATTCTTTGTTTTAAACCAGGGCATATCAAACCTTTTTGCTTCAAATTGAAGAAAGATAAGGAATTGGGTAACATGATGCCAGAAATGATACATGACACTGTTGAGGACACTTTCAATTTTGCTGAGAATTCTTCAAAAACTGATCCTAAATTGATTTGGGTTGATGATAATGATCGTTGTTGTACTCAACACATTGCCACTAAACATCCGTTAGCAGATATTTTCTCTAAATCTTTGGATTTTGAGAGGTTTTCTTGTTTAAGGAAATCTCTTGGTTTGTGTGTTCTTTAAAAGTGTGATGCTTAATGTGTTGCATCACTGTGTGACACATCCTGTTTGTATATATTTTTTATTTTTTTGTTGTTAGCTTGTATTCTTGAGTTTTTCTGTCCTGATGCATCATCTTTTGTAGGCATTTTTGTGCAACTCAAATTCTTAAAAGAAGTCAGCAAACAAATTTTTTTTAAACTTGCTTTTTGGGCATATTTGTACATTTTGGCTCATTGATCGTGTAAATGGATTGAGCTATATTTTTGTGACTTTCTTAAGTCTTTTTGTACTATTCTTATGCCCGTGGATCTGTTATGCAAGTAAAAAAAAAAAATCTTTGTTTATGTCATTTAAATTGAGTTTGTTTACAAAAAATGATCTTGCAAATGATGGCATCATTGTACATATCACCTCATGATATCTTTTGTGTATTTGTTTTATATATATTTTTCGTTTTTGTTTTATTACTATTTCTTATATATTTAAAAAAAAAAAAAAAAAATTGAAAAAAATCGCAAAACCCGATGTTTAGTAGTAATGAGTTGTTACAATTTATTCTTTTTCTTCTATGTTGGATAATTGGTCCTAACTTCTTCTAAATGGAGATAATGGGGTATCAAAATGCTCTCGGTGAGCTTGTATGTTGTTATTTTCTCTTTAAATTACTGGAGGTGATTTCAATCCAAAAAGGGGAGAAAGTGGCACAAAAACAAGCTGGAAGCAAAAGCGATGGAGATGGTGATTAAAGAGAATGATGCCAACATCCGAGGCATCATTTTTTGACAAAATTAACTTTCTTGTTAGAAGAGTATTTGATGTTTTTGGTACTTTCTTGTTTCTGCTTATATTCGGGGGAGATTTGACTCCTTGAATTCTCGGGGAGAATATTAATCGTGTTTGTTTTTGTGCAAAAGGTTTTGTCAGAAATGCTGCAAAAAGGGGAGATTGTTAATGTTTGAATTTCCTCAAACATTATCTTTTCTTTCTTTTGAATTGTTCTTTCGCATTTCGATTTTCTTTTTGCGATTAATATTTCGATTTTTTCCGGTAGTTAAGTTACAAGTTTAAATTCGGTTTTCTAACACTACTAACTCCTTGGAAGTTTATTTTAGTGGGTGGTTTTCTCCATAAAACTTGCGGGAAGTTTTTCTCCTACTTTTTGCGGGAAGTTATTCAAGAAGATAGCTATTTAAGGATCGAAAACCAAAGAAATTTCGTACACTGATTTTAGGAGATTTGAGAGTTCATCTTCCAGCTTTTTCACACTAAAAATTCCCCGAAGCTCGGTGATACTGGGGAATGTTGGCAACATTGTTGGCATCATTTTTAGAACTCGAGTTTTGAGTGTTTATGTGAGATAGTTTCGGTGTATATTGAGTGATTGGAGTGCACTAGATGTATTCTCACATTTGTAAAGGAGTGTTGTTCTTTCGGAGGCAAGGAGAGTTGTTCTTCTAGTTTCCTTATTTTCTTTGTATTTTTGTATTTTGTAAACAACATTACCTTTTGGATAATTTTTGTTCTAGTGAACACCGTACAAGTATTTTATACTTGTACAAAATTTTAAATCTCTTGTGTCTTGTATTTGATTAAATCTTTATTTCATACTTTGTGAAATTGTATTTTTAATTAAGTCTTTTTTTGTGTTTTGCAAGTGTTGTCACATCACTTTTGATCGCACACTTTTTTAGAAGAATTGACCCTTCAATTCTTTCAGAGTATATACAGTGTTCAGTGTTCTTAATCTCATCAAAAATACCCAATAGTGTAAAAAAATAAAAAAATTTAGCCTAGCAAAATTCTTCCCAACAGTTCCAAGCAAGTGAAGTGAGTCCTACTTCCTTCTGCAAAATTCAAAGAATTTATTATCTTCTTCGAGCTATAGGTTCCGGTGAAGCTCGAAACACAAACAGGGAGTTTCAGTATTTCAGGTGATTTTTTTAGCTGAGAATGAATTTTCTTATCCTCCAAATTTGCACCGTGTAAAATATATGCCCAAGTCCTATTGATTGAATAAATTAAGTTGTACTTTTCGATTTGTCTGCCCACCCGTCCGCCGCCGCCGGTAACCTGCAGCCCAACGCCGTCCGTGAGGCCCCAGTATAAGCTTGTGATAAAAGAGCCCCAATTTCAAACCCTAAGCCCTAGCCACCGAAAAATAGGTGATTTTGCTGCTACTTGTTGTTTTATTGCTAGTTTTGATGGCAAATGGTAAAAATCAAATCCCCTTGCAAATGAGATGGAGTTTGGAACGGTGTAGTTTGTTTTCAGTTACTTTTCTTGTGGAGGGCTGCTTGTTTAGAGGTAGCTTATGTGTGTATCTGTAAATTGTAATCTGAATGCAAATGAAATGGGATCGGTTTTACTGTAACTACCAAAAATGGTAAGGAAATTGGGTTAAAATGACTGCTTTCAAGCTTATTTTTTATTATTTGAACTTCTAGATGATATATACGCTGTAGAATTCAACGGAAAAAAATGATATTTTAATGACTTACTCTATAGACATGGACTAGGGTCTCAAGTTCTTTTTTTTTTTTTTTCCTTTTTGTTTACTCTCTGTAAGTTTGTTCTGCCTCATACAGATTCTTGGAACATTTTATTTGTGGAGTTGGCGTTTCCCTTGAATCTTGTGAAATTTTGTGAAATTTCTTTTTTTGATTATATGGTTTTATGTTATCCTTGATTCATGAAATCATTATTTAATCGAAATATTTGAGATTGTATTTGAATGAAAGGATTTGGATTGGAGAGGAGGATTTGGGGAAATGATTTTAAATAACTCTATATAAGATGCATTTGAAATCAACCAGAGTAACTTAAAAAATAGCTCAAATAGGAGATCAAGGAGTTGAAATTCTTTGTATCATGACATTATCGAAACGAGCTCAATGAATTTGTTATTATGAATTTAAAATTCTTAACTTCAAATCCGTCAATTCAAATGAAGCCGAGAGAAAGTAGATACGCTCACCCCTTTTCATCTGAAGAACAAGAGAGAACATAAGGGATAGATTTTAACACTTTCAGATATCTCCAAATTAGCACAATGTAAGACGCATCTCTCTCTCTCCTCTTATCAAGCATGTCAAAACAAAAGAACTTAAATGTACTTTGAAGGGAGATTTTCAAATTATTGACTGAAGTCAAAAACTTCTCTCTATAGAAAATGATTTCAAGCAGGTACTTTGGAGAAAGATATCCAAGGTTATACATAAAGTTTGACTTTAATCCGTCATCAATAATAGTACATGGTATGCATATATAAGTTTGAAAAGCGAAAGAAAACAGAAGTACTCATAGATCCTCAAGAAAGTATATTTCCTCCAAGTATCCATGAACTCTGAACTGTCCATTTCTGATAGGGAGATATTAAAAGAGGTCGCCTGGATGAATTGTTTTACACATGCAATCCCAATAGGAGTAGGAGCAGGAGCAGGAGCAGGAGTAGTGCACCAGAAGCAAATGAAATCGAGCACCCATGTATGGCTCCACTCTCAGAAAAGCAGGAGCAGGATGATGAGCATTACGATGAGAGACAGAAGCAAGAATAGGAAACCCCTGCAGAAGGGGCGGAATCTCAGCATTGAGGCTATCCAAACAGTTCAAGCATTGAAACGGGCCGTCAAACACTCAGAGGTATCCCTGGAGCAAGTATATGATGAAAAGTTCAGGCGTTTGTTGAAGTTTGACATGATTGCTGTGCTTCGTGAACTCCTTCGCCAGAACCAATGTCTTTTGGCCCTTAAGGTTTGTGCTCCCCATTCGTCCTTTTTACTCATAGGCCATAGCATGACTGACTGCCTACACATTTAATTGGATAATGCTATATGAGGTACTGTTTCTATTGGGAGTGTGCTTTTCTCATTTATTCTTTTCATAATTGCACAAAAAGTCTGCCTTGTGCTCCAATACTCCAATGGTTCTATGTCCTTTTTTCTTCACTTTTACTCTTACCGGCTTCCATCAGAATCTTAGTTTGACCTTTTGCTGTTCTCTTATTGCTTTAGTCCAATACAGAGATTATGACTTATATTTGGACCATGGAGGAAGTTTCTAAGGTTATTACATAAATTTATTCAATGACATTGAGATATAATTTTGCTAACAAAAAGTAGAAACATCAGTGCATAGGTATTTTAAGTACAAAATCTGAAAAACCTGAAAATATGGGAGCTTCTTCTGGCATCAAACTCATGGACAATATGAAACTCGAATAAGTGAAGGATTAGGCTATAGTGTATCCTCCTACGAAAATACTTTATAAAGCTTTTGGTATGCTATAAAAATCACATGCTTTAGATATTGTTTTCTGTGCTTTCTTTTAATTTTGTTAATTGTGAACATCTAACTGCATTTGTGCATGGCTTTTTGTTGGCTCTGCCTGTTATTGGTACGGTCTAATCCGTCTGTTGTCGGATCTAGGTTTTTGAGGATGTCAGGAAAGAGGACTGGTACAGGCCTCAGTTGTTGCTTTATGCTGAAATGGTTTCAGTTTTGGGGAGCAATGGATTGCTTGAAAAGGTCGAACTACTTATCATGGAACTAAAGACAGAAAACACCGTAAATCCAGATCTTGTGGGCTTTAATGCATTGCTGGAAAGCTTATTGAATTTAAATCTCACTGGATTAGCAATGGAGTGTTATTACTTGATGAAATCATTATCATGCGACCCAGATAGATTGTCATTTAAAATTTTGATAGACGGTTTAAAATCAAATAGAGAATTGAACCATTTAGATGTTATACAACGGGACTTTGAAAAATTCTATGGACAATTTGCGGATTTTTTAGAGAAGGAAGAGACTGACATGAGCGCAGAATGTAAGTACTGAACAATTTATGACTTGCCAGGGATATCATTGCCATGAGTTGTTTTAGTTCTTTACCGTCGGAAATTTTTAAGCCATAATATGAAGTTTTATGGGAATTATACATACTAGCGAGACAAGTCATCATCCATTTACGTGTTAAATTTTTGAACATTATAACTGGTGCTGTCGTATGTTGCCTGTTTTGTGCATGATAAGTTTATTTCGTTGACCAATAATTCACCCTGTGCCATCTAAACTGTGTATGTGAATGGCATGATTGAAATGGAGGAAGATCTCAGAAGAGCCTTGAAAAACATGGCATCAATGGCTACCTTGAGATAAATTCTTTGGCATTTTCCTCTTAACCTATGGAACTGGAAAAACAAGACTTGAAGGCATAAACAAGGGTGAATTGGTGATAGGGTTATGTTATAAGTTTCTCATTCTGAAAATATATTTCACAAGTAATGTTGGATAAGACTATAATGTGTATGACCACATACATATATGTGTTTTTGCGTGATACATGTTATTTTTTTGGATATTCCGGGTTTTGTTTTGTTTTTATTGTCTTTGAAATTAGGACTATTTGTGTTTCATCTAAATGTATGCATGCTAATAACATTTTATGACCCATTACGTAATGTTTGACGGAAAAGTAGTATTGGTTTGGAAAATTGTTATGTTACTGTCGAAGTCGAAATGTTTGTGTAATATTGGAAGAGTATGAGCGATGAAACAATATTTAGTCCATGCCTTAAAGTAGATTTTATTTGTGGAGGGTACGGTATTTGCTGATTGATGTGGTCGACTAATTTTTCTTTGTACGTGGAGGTAGAGATGAGATGTAAAATGAGCTAATGTATTCTTTTCCGTTATTGAAAGGCTTGTAGACACTGAGATAAGGTGGTGGGTTATTGACTCTCTGTGTTCTTTTCTTTGGACGGACTTTTTACGTCTTATTTCTCTTCACAGTCGAGTGATGTACTTTTTCAAAGTCTTATGAAATGAATGTTTTTCCTAAAAAAAAAAAAAAAGAAAAAAAGAAAAAGAAAAATTAAAGGCTTGTGGACACCTAGATGGTGGTTTCTGAATATGAATGATAATTAGGTTCGGGTTAAACCTTTCAAAGCAGTTCGATATCTAATGTGGTAAACTTAGTTTGGTTCGATTTAATTGAATGGTACACGTTAAGTATCAATGCCTGCATATGTGTGTGTGTAATAAATATATATTCCCTCACTGTTACGAAGGTGGCAGTTACCCCAAAATAAAATCAAATTATGTGAGGCTAAATTGAAGCGGGTTGGCCAAATAGAATCGAAACCAGAATCATAGTCAAACGGTTTCGAGAACCGTTGATCGGAATTCGGTTTCGAAAGTGGAATTGGAACCATGTAGTGTGGTTATGGTTACAGTTCCTAGGCGTTGAGAATCGTGGAACCGGCTCCGATGAACACAAGGATTGAAGTCATCATGCGACCTATAAGGTGAGTTTGACATGGAGACAACTGACAGAACCGTTGCAACCTTTAGGTTATTAAAGTGTTCGCCTAGGGCCACAAAGTTAGTGAACTTAATAGTTTAATTAATTTAGTTATATATGTGTATATTCAGTTGAATTTCATATTGATTATTTTATACATGTACTAGATCAATTTATTTCTTTTGTAGAAAGTCGATTTTTTGAACATTTTTCAGAACATGAAACTATGCTTGGCTTCTATTTAAAGTCCAAAGACTTAAAACATTGAATGATGATGAATTGAAAAAAGATATTGTATTAATCTTCCAAAATTTTAAGTCTTGGTAATCATCTTGGTATTAATGGCAATGATATATTTCCAAAATTAAAGGAGATAAAAGAACTGTTAATAAAATAATTTAATACTCTAATAAAAGTATTATACTATGTCATAACATGACTCTCTTCCAAATGCATGCATTGATTTATTGAATATTATTGATGATGCATGTGATTGTTGCTACTTTCTCAATCTTATTTGAGATCAAATATGCTACAAGATTGATTAAAATAGACTAGCTATATTAACTATTAAAAGTGAAATATTACAATCGCTTGATTATGAAACTTTGATAAGTGCTTTTGAAATTCAAAAAGTCAAGAAAATTAAAATAAAGATTAATGTTATATTAATCTGGACTCCTCCTAAAATTTTACCTAAGGCTTAAAACTTTGCTGGTGGAGGAAATAGTGATTGATCAACGCAACATGCGACCTATCCTATCAGATAGACAACTACAACTGGAACTGGTAGATTAAATGAATTTGACACCGAGACAACTATAAGTCTACAACTGGAACTGGTAGAGTAAAAGGTAAAGAGAGTAAAAAGAAGTAAGCAAATTGTGTGGATTTTGATTTTTCTATATAACCTAAGAGGATAAGTAGGAAACTTAATATTATTATTAATTATTATCACACCAATCTATTAACCTAATATTTACGAAATACCCCTGATTTTTTGGGCTGGGTCCTGGGTCGTGAGGAATCCATCTAATAAAATGTGACTCGTGAGATAGTCTTATACGAGATTTTGCCAACAAGAATATGTTTCATCGTGTTTATTTATTGAACCACTCTAAGAATTTCTGGAGAAAAAAAAAACGTACAATTTTAGTGATATATATGCTAAAAAAAGAAATCCACTGCATTTGTTTTTTAATGATATCAATACACCATAACCAATTTACTGAAAAAAATGTGCGAGGAAATTTTATTTGATGGTGTTTTTTTTTTTTTTTTAATTTCTTAAATTTTTTCCCCTCATAAAACGGCCATAAGGCTCGCAATGTTTTATGGAGCAGAATGTTGGGCGACTAAATATGAACACGAACAAAAAATGAGGGTAGCAGAGATGAGAATGCTAAGATGGTTGTGCGGACACACTAGATTAGATAGAATAAGAAATGAACACATTAGAAACAAAGTGGGAGTAGCACCAATAGACGAGAAAATTAGAGAAACACGATTAAGATGGTTTGGACATGTTTATAGGAGACCTTTAGATGCACTGCGGACGTTTAGAAGGTAGAGAATCACTCACACAAATCAAAAGAGAGGAAGAGGTAGGCCAAAAAGACTTGGAAAGAAGCTACTAAACATGACATGTTATACCTAAAATAAACGAAAATATGGCTTATGAAAACGTAAACGATAGCGTGATATGATCCGTATAGCCCACTCCCACGTAGTGGGATTAAAAAACTATTTTGTTGTTGTAAGATTCTAGATCCAACATGAACGAACGTAAACTTTTCTTTCAGATTTCGCTTAAGATTCTGCCTTTTTGTTGCTTCACACTTTCATTACTTTTGTTTTTTGGGGTTGCAAATCCTTCTTATATTTTTTCTAGATAGCTCTTGATAGCTCTTGATACATCATCTAAGTTTTTTTTTCTTTTTTTTTTTTAATTTAGTTGATACATACATATTAATCTTTTTCCCTATAATTTTATGTTATTGATATGACCTGTGATTTCCATAATTAAGTACAGAGTTACGGACATGATTTTTTACACATGTACTTAATTTAAAACATAAAGTTGAAAATTACACAGACCAAGTTTGTAATTATATGTACCGACATATATATAATTTTTTTGTCTATTTTTTGACAACGACGTAAGTCAATTCTTATTCAGTGACCCAAGATTTTAACTGCTCCACGCAACGTGCACCAATATGCATTCCAACTAAACGTATCAAAAAGTTACATTTATCTCATCAATTATTTTATAATTCTGTGGTTAGTAGCAAAGTTTTCCTTTATTTGTGAAAATGATCCCACAATACAGTAAATTAGTTAGCACAGGACCTTATATAATTACCAAATATGGTGCCTCAAAAGTATAAACCCTTTTCTAACTAACATTAATCAAAAAGTAACATAATACTATTGATTAAGAAGCCTTTAACAGGGTCTAGGTCAATCATTAAAAAGTGAGAATTTTTTTAAAAGCAATTAACCCAACCAGCTGGGTAATTTAACAAAATGTGGTGTTTGTGAGATTTTTTTGACAAAATTGTAGTGGATTTGGGAATGTTGATAAAATTAAGTGTGGGCGCTATTAGGAATAGCGCCTCACAATTGGGCGCTATTCTTTTTTTTTCTTTGTTCTGGGCGCTAGTTTGACTAGCGCCCAAAGTTAGTTTAGTTTTTCTTTTTTGATTTTTTATTTATTTAATAATTAATTAATTAATTTATGAAATTTTAGCAAAAAAAGATTAAAATTATTCGATTAAATCTCCAGAATCGAACCATAAAAAATCTATGTCTCGAACCGTATCGAAAGTTTGGGACGGTTCGGACGGAGATTCGGTTATGATGGAACGATACAATATGGTTAGGGGCGGAGATTAGTCATAAATAAAGCATAGAAATTTGAAAAAAAAGAAATTAATATAAAAATCACCAAAGGGATATACTTCTAGTTCTTTTAGTGTAGTCTCAAAATAAAAACTAAAACCAAACGGTTCGAGACATAGATTCTTTTTATGGTTCGGTTACTGAGATTTAATCGAATGATTTTAATCTTTTTTTGTTAAAATTTCATAAATTAATTAATTAATTATTAAATAAATAAAAAATAAAAAAACTAACCATACCGTATCGTCTCATCATAACCGAATCTCCGTCCCGAACCATCCCAAATTTTCGATATGGTTCGAGACATAGATTTTATTTATGGTTTGGTTTTGGAGATTTAATCGAATGATTTTAATCTTTTTTGTTAAAATTTCATAAATTAATTAATTAATTATTAAATAAATAAAAAATAAAAAAAAAAAAAAACTAACCATACCGTATCGTCCCATCATAACCGAATCTCCGTCCCGAACCATCCCAAACTTTTGATACGGTTCGAGACATAGATTTTTTGGTTTGGTTACGGAGATTTAATCGAATGATTTTAATCTTTTTTGCTAAAATTTCATAAATTAATTATTAAATAAATAAATAATAAAAAAACTAAACTAACTTTGGGCGCTAGACAAACTAGCGCCCAAAACAAAAAAAAAAAAAAAAAAGCTTGGGCTATTAGCAATGGCGCCCAATTGTCAGGCTACAATTTTACCAAAAATCTCACAAACACCACATTTTGTTAAATTACCCCACCCAGCTCAACAAAAAAAAAAAAAAAAAAAAATTGTACAGCTAGAGCCTAGACTGATGTGGTGTCAAGTATTAAATGAATTTTGACAAATGACCAAAGATCTATATATGTTTAACGCTCAGAACAGTAACCAAATACTTTTCCCGCCTAATTTTCATTTCTAATAAAAAAATTCTCAAAAATCTATGGATAAATAAAAAAAAAATATATTTATAATTTCATTTTTTATGGTACTCAACTTTCTTTCAAGAAATTATTTTTAAAGTTACATAAAAAATATAGTTATTTAAATTAGGTTTCCAAATATGTGTATGTACGTACTACATTAATTATTATATTTTTTTTTTATTTTTAAATTTAATAATTTTTTCATTTTAGATCAATTTTTGACATATAACATATCTAATTAATCATATTTTACGATCGTTGGTTTAACACCGATATTGCATATATATAATAAAATAAATATAATATAAAATACAAATACATATAATATATATTTACTCATTATTTTGTAATGTGCTTTAAAAATTATGCATTCGGATGATTGTATATCAATTTGTTTATATATGTATTTTTTCTATTTATGATATACGTATAGTTGTTAATTGGGGCTATCCCATTTCTCCATAATTATTTAGAATTATAATTGATCAATCAAAAATACTTATTTTAATTGAAGAAAATATCTCAAACTATGTATCCAAATATTTTACATATATATTAAATATATCCATACATAACATCATATATTGTAAGAAAAAATATTTTTTTATTTAATATAAAATTATATTCATAATATTTTTATTATGAAATATTATTTTTATATTTATCAATGTATTTTGATATTTAACTTTTAAAGTTGTAAATTTGGACTATTAAGATTAAAGTCGTGAAGGCATATTCTATGATCGACCATGATATATGCAACCATGTCCCATAGCTATGTTTTGTCTAAACATATTATCACACGTGCAAGTAATAATAATAATAATAAATGCAAAATATATGATAAAAAAATACTTAATATGATTCCTAATAAATTGTATTTACAACCTGAAGAAAAAACTTAAATATAATTAGAGCGCCGAACATCACATTCTAAAAACTAGAAAGTAAGGTAGTGCTTGCTTATCAGATATTTTTCATTCTTTCATATTCCTGAGGACAATTTCTGTTGAATGTGCATGAGTATCTGTAAAATATTTAAATAATTCATCATTCACTCATTCTCATTTTTTCAATCATCAATCACATTCATTTATAATTTTAACATAAAACACCACATCAACAATTATTATTATATAAATATATCACAAATACAATATTTACTCTATCTTATTTTTCAAATCATCAATCACGTCTAATCACTATTACATTAAAAAAAAACTATCACATCTACTATCATTATCAGATTTTCTTTTTGCATACAATCACACTCTTAAAATTCAATTTTTATTTTTCAAAATAATTTTTTCACACACTGTTGTCTCCAAAAGTTAAAAAAAAATGAAAAGTTCAAGTTCCGATTGGCTCTCCTGTTGATTTCACCGCTCTTGAACAGTTCATCACTCCGGCAGTTTCAGACATTGATAACACGGTTCTCCATTCTTTGTCGTCTGCAACTGAGATCAAAGAGGCGGTTTTTGATCTTAGCGTTGATAGCTCCCCGGGTTCGATAGTTTCAATGGGGTGTTCTATCATCATTCTGCGATATTATATCCTCTGAGGTCATTGAGGCAGTTCGCCACTTCTTTGTGTCTGGCTCTTTGCTAGATGGTCTCAACTCCAGCTTTATGGTTCTTATCCCTAAATGCAAAGATGCTATGAATATCGATACTTCAGACCGATAGTGATGAGTAATTTCATCTTTAAGACCATCACGAAGATCCTGGCCACTCGTTTTGCGAAGATTATTAGCACCATTCTCTCTCCCACTTAGTTTGGGTTTATTCTGTGCCGTCATATTCACGATTGCATTGCTTTGGTCTCACGAGGTTTCAATATTTTACAAAAGCGGTGACAAGAATATGATTTTAAAGATTGACATTCGGAAGGCCTTTGATACTCTGAACTGGGATTTCTTGCTTTACGTCTTGGGCAGGTTTTGGTTTTCTGATAAGTTCATCGGTTGGATTTCGGGGATTCTCCATTCGGCTCTTATCTCTGTCTTGCTTAATGGCTCACCAGTGGGTTACTTTGCGTGTTCTCGAGGTGTCAGGCAGGGGGACCCCTTATCTCCGTTTTTTTTATGTGGCTGAGGAAGTGTTGGGCAGAATTTTCGCTAACTTGGTCGCATCTCATCGCTTTATGCCTTTTGTTGCTCCGCGGAATATACATTTTCCTTCTACGATGTTGTATGATGATGATATCGTCATCCTTTGTGCGGCTAATACAAGCAATGCCCGTCATGTTCGTAGGGTTCTTTGTTTCTATGCCACTGTTTCAGGGCAGGTGTTTAGTCCTAACAAATCGCAGGTGTTTTTCGGGGCTTCCATTTCCAGGCACGTCAGAAATCGGGTTCAAGCTATTATTGGTATTCAGGAGGGTTATTTTCCTACAATGTATCTTGGTGTTCCATTGTTTAAAGGAGCTCCTAAGAAGCGGGTTTTACAAGCAGCTTTTCACAAGGTCCTGATCAAGTTCAAACGATGGAAGGGATCTTCTCTTTCACTTGCTGGCAGGGTTTGCTTGGTGAATTCTGTGATAACAAGCTCTCTCGTTCACACTATGATGGTGTATAAATGGCCGATTACCATGCTCAATCAGTTGGAGACATCCATGCGTAACTTCATCTGGACCGGTGACATCAATCAGAATGGCAATCATGTGGTCAACTGGACCCGTTGCTGTACCCCTAGGAAAGAAGTGGGCCTGGGGGTTCGTTCTATTATCACGGCTAATCAAGCTTACCTCATGAATTGGGTTGGAAGATTCTCACCTCAGAATCCATTGTGCATACCACCCTTCGCAAGCGTTATTTTTTGGCTAACGGGGCGATTAGACACAGGTCCTTCCTTCTTCGATATGGACTGGTCTCTGTCCTATGGTTCGGAGTTGTTTATCGGAGTCTCGTTGGGTTCCGGGGGCGCATTCGTCGGTTAGCTTTTGGAATGACAATTGGCTTGGTTACGTTATTGCGGACCAAATTGGCATTCCTCCTGTGTACCGTATTCACTTCCAGGACATGATCTCTGATTTCTTTTATGATAACACTTGGCATTTCACGACTTCTTTTGTGAGGGCTTACTTGGATATTGTTTCGGATATTGTCCACTGTCCGCTTCCCCGGAACTCAATGGATAAACGTGTCTGGACGCATTCTATGGATGGGAGGGTCTCTTCTAAGGAGGCTTACTCATTTTTATGACCTTTTCTTCTGGTGGTTAGATGGGGTTCTTGGATTTGGTCTCCGAACATTCCAGAGAGGCGATCGATGGTTGTTTGGAGAGCGATTTTTGGATGTTTTGCGGTCCTGGATGTCATGCGTTCTCAGGGCTTCATTGGGCTGACCTTTTGTAACCTTTGTTTCTCTCACGCATATTCTATTGATCATCTTTTTGTGTCATGTGTTTTTTCAGGGACTCTGTGGGGCTGGATGGCTGATTCCTTCGCTGTTACTCTGCATCTTACTCATAGTTTCAACGAATTTCTGATCTATGTTATGGGTTTTCATTTCAGTGACCAAGTGGCTTTTCTTTGGAAAATGGTGATTATTTCCAAATCTGGCTACTTTGACATATTCGAAATGACATTATTTTCATTGACAACAAATGGTCACTGGATGCGGCGTTGGTTCAACTTCGGGCGATGATTTTGGAATCCGCTAGTCTAGATAAGGGTGTATGAATAACACGCAAAAGGATCTCCTTTGTCTTCGTCTCAAGGTCCAGGGTCGTACATCGCGGGCTCCCACTATCATCTCTGTTCCTTGTCATATTCCTCTACCAGGTTGGATCAAAGTTAATACGGATGGCGATCTTCGTGCACCTGGCCGTCTTGTGGTCAGCTTCGGGGTATATCGTCATTTACAAGGGGACTTCTTCGAGGGTTGCTTTGTTGAACAATGTGGGACGGGTATGCTTTTGAGGCGGAATTAATTGCGGTTATTAGGGCTGTATCCTACGCCTTCAACAAAGGATGGATGAATCTTTGGGTGGAGTTAGACTCGAGTTTTGTGGTAGATCTCTTTCGTAATCGTGCAGGTTCTATCCCGTGGCGTCTACTGGGTCATTGGCATCTTTCATTGCATATGATTTCTCAAATGAATTTCGTTATTTCTCACATCTATCGGGAGAGAAATCGTGTGGCGGACTTTCTCAGTAAGTTCCCAGACTCCAGATGGTGGGACGCTCCTCCGGCGAACATTATACCCTTTCTCACTGATGATTATGTTGGTCATACTCAATATAGATTTGTTAGATGATTTACTTTTTAAGGATTTTGTGTATTTTCCTCGGCTTTCTTTCTGGGTACTCTTTTCCTCTTGGGTTTTTTTTCCCACAAGCGGCGAGTTTTACTCCTAGAAATTTTTAACGAGGTCCCAAACATTGCGCTACTTGGTCGGCTGTGATGATGACTTTTTTTTCTTTTATCTTATTTCAATCTTATTAAAAAAAAATTTATTTTCTCATTTGTGAAGATTTTATTTGACAAAGATCTTTATACAATGAACCATGAGGGGTATCATTGTCATTTAGCAAGTAGTATGCCTTTAGCAGAAACTACGTCTAATCACCGCCAAGCAACTTTTTTTTAACACGTACGCTTTACATGTCTCTATTGCATCTCTGTTTCTTCTTTCCTGCCAATAAAACTACGTCCAAGCAAAGCACCAAGCCATGGTTTTCGATGCTTCCCGACCTTCATTTTCTCGATATCTCATCTTAAACAGTCAAAATCCCGTCATTCTCCGGGGACTGACGTCATCTTTAGTCTTTACGGCCAGCTCTTGGTTCCCCGGCCTGGTGGTACTACTACCCACTTGCCCTCGACTTTTTTTTTTTTTTTTCCAATCTCAAAATCTTAGGTTCTTCATTTTTAGTTCTCTTTGGTCTTCTGGGTTGTCAAGATTTTCTGAATTTTGTACAAGTTTAGGTCTTTTGTTTGGTTGGTTGTGAAGGTGAATGGACAATGGAAGATAGGAGAAGAGAATTTGTGCACGTGTTGTTTCTTTTTTTTTTTATATCTTTTCCGTGCGATGCACTATTTATGGCAATTCTTGGATTTTTATTTATTGTACTACATTGACCATGATTCATGAATGATTTTTTTGAATGTTATTGTAAACAGTAAGTTAAAAAGTGTTTTAACTTTTGAATTCATTGTTAATTGTATTGGTAAAGTAGTTTCTGTTAAAAAATTAATCAAGGATTTTTTTTTTTTTGCCTTCCAGATTCTTTTTTTCTGTGCATTTTGTATTTTTTTTTTTGTTATCTTAGCTTTCTGATGCAGATCCCTTATTTTCTCAGTTACGTTTTAATCCAATTCTACAAAAGCTTCATAAAGTCATCGACTTGCATTAGAATGAATATATAGACTGAACATGTAGCAGGATTTGTTAATTTCAATTTATGTCATATTTGAATATGATTTAGAGTGTTGATTGATAAAGATTTTTGCTTGTGTAGCTAGTAGAGGTGGTGCACTATGGGACATTTATCATCAACGTTGAACGGGTTGGCGAGTTCATTTTCGATCAAGAGAACGAAAAATCGAAAAACAAAACTGGGAATTGTGATGGAAGAGAGGCTGTTGAAGCTATGGCAAAGAATGCAAAGAAAAATGAGTTGATATTGAGAACATCAGGCATTGTCAATGTTGATAGGTCCAATAATTTGGCTTCTGTTTTCTCTAAGAGAGGACAAAAAGGTGTGAACCAAGATTGCTTCATCGTTTGGGAGGTATAATTGAGATATGAATTGTGTGGTCTTCGTTTTGAGCTTTTTGATTATTGATGTGCTTTTGATTTAGGGATAATTGCAAAAACTACCCTTGAGGTTTAGTCTGATTACAAAAAACTTCAGTAATCTTTCAAAAGTATAAATACCGCTTGAGGTGCAATTTTGTAGCTAAAAACAAATGTCAAGTAATTTTAGAAAGGTTAATTACAAAAACCCCCTGAGGCTTGGGCTAATTACAAAAGCACCCAGAGGTTTTTGAAAATTGCAAAAACCCTATTGATGTTTGATTTCGTCTTACACTTTCCCCCTTCAAAAGCAAAAAATATTTGATATTTCTAGGAATGTTAGAGTTACCCCCTTAAATTTAAGACATAATCAAACCTGAGGAAGTTTTTTGTAATTTTAAAACATCTCTGAGTCTCTTTTGTAATTATCCCAAACCTCAGGGGGTCTTTTGTGATTATCCCATTTTAAAATAATGGGGGTTCTTTGTAATTAGGCTAAACATCAGGGGTAGTTTTTGTAATTAACTCTTTGATTCACGATATTAGGAATTTGGATGCCAAGAAGACATGATGTTCTGTGGGATATTTGACGGGCATGGTCCGTGGGGACATTTTGTGGCGAAGAGGGTTAGAGAGTCGATGCCGTCATCTCTTCTTTGTAATTGGCAAGAGACGCTTGCTGAAGCTTCACTAGATCCTGATATTGATATGGAATCAGATAATAAAAAGCTTCATAGATTCAACATATGGAAGCATTCTTATTTGAAGACTTGTGCGGCCGTAGATCAGGAGCTGGAACAGCATCGCGGAATTGAAGCGTTTCACAGTGGAACTACTGCCTTGACAATTGTTAGGCAGGTAATAAAAGTTTGAAACTCCTATTCCTATCATTTGATATCATTACATTCTAATATTTAGCCGCCAATTCATTTTTCGCATACTGAAATGTCAACTCCCTTGAGCTTATTCAACTTCACGGTAAGCACATTATATAGTTTCGGTGACACTTCTTCCTATTATTGCTATTAAGCACATTATATAGTTTCGGTGACACTTCTTCCTACTATTGTTATTGAGGCCCATAATATTCTTGTATTTATTTTCAGAGTGATTGAGGTGTAAAATCATCACAAAAAGCAAAACTTTATTCTTTATTAACTCTGATCACTGGTAAAATTTCCAGGGATATTTGCTAGTGTTATGAAACCATGCAATTTTTTTAATATAAGCAAATTTTCATTTTCCGCAACATTCTAATCTTCTGCTAGGGTGAGCTTATTTTCATAGCAAATGTCGGCGACTCGCGTGCTGTATTAGCCACCTCTTCTGACAACGGCAACTTGGACGCCGTCCAGCTTACCGTTGACTTCAAGCCCAATCTACCTCGTCAGTTAGTCTCCTCTTTCACGTATTTGTGTCCATGAGTGTGCTCTCAACATTCTGTTCGTGTTTATGTTTTTATATGTAAATGGATGTGTGCTGTTTCAATGTATAAAGACTTTGTCGATAAAATGTGTACAGAGGAGGCAGAGAGGATAATTCAGTGCAACGGACGAGTATATTGTCTGCATGATGAGCCAGGGATTCATAGAGTGTGGCTGCCAAATGAGGAATCTCCTGGACTCGCAATGTCTAGAGCTTTTGGGGACTATTGCGTAAAGGATTTCGGACTCATTTCTGTGCCTGAAGTGACTCAGAGACATATAACTAGCCAAGACCAATTTGTGGTGCTGGCAACAGATGGGGTAAGTCTAATCTTACTCGTAGATATCGAGTTCTTGAATTTGTGCCCTGAAATATAAAAATCGATGCAAAAACGGCGTCTGAATATTAATCTTCCTAAATAGTCATGCATTAATTTCAGAGTACATACATGTTTACTTTTGCAAAAATTTTTGCTTTTAGATTAAGTGATTTATAGCAGCAGAAGTAAAAGTAGTTGAGAATCAGAAGTTGGTAGTGTTTGAAAGTAGAATCAAAAGTTGAGAATATGAAATTGAGAGTATTTGGTGAAAAAGTTGTAAAAGCGCTTACTTGTTTGTAAAAGTCAAACCAGAAATCTAAAGCACCCCTCTCCATGCTTTTGTTTTCTGATTAAATGAAGCATAATTAGAAGCAGAAGTTGTTACAAACACTAAAATGTGAGTTTTTTCCAGCCAAAAGCTGAGCAGCACTTTTAAAATTATAAAAACTACGCTTGAGGTTGACCTAAATAGAGAAGAATCAAGTTGTCTTTTAAAATTATAAAAATACCCTGGAGGTTTGTACATATTTTGCAAATTAGACCCTCAATAGGTGCAATGTGTGAAATAGAAACATATATCATGGGATATTCAAAACTTTGAAGTATAGCTGGGCTAAACCTCAGGGGTAGTATCTATCATTTATCCCAACATCTTGGTAATAATATTTCTGCAAATTCTCTGTTTTGTGTGAAGGTTTGGGATGTCATATCGAACCAAGAAGCAGTACGGATCGTATCGTCAACTCCTGACCGCGCAAAATCTGCAAAGCGTCTCGTTGAGTGTGCTGCCCGTGCGTGGAAACGGAAGAGAAAGGGGATAGCTATGGATGACATATCAGCTATTGTACTCTTTCTACATTCTACTAATCCTTTGTGTGAGCAAGCTCACCTTCTACCTACACCAGACTGACACTATATATCAAAGATGCTTCTTCCAATCACCTATCCTTTATCTATTATTCTCAATGTAAAGTGTAAAATCACACACACAGAGTCAGGTCCAGGAGTGATGAGGTATACCGTATAACATGCTAGGACAAATAGGAGGTAAGAAAACATTTCAAATGCCCAAAGCTTATCATTTTTTGGTTTCCATGAAAAATTGCAATATGGGAAAGTGATATCGTGAACTGTAAAGACTAATTTCTAAGTTGGCGTGGCAATAGTTACGATGATCATTTAACAAAAGTATAATTTGAGTTCGTGAGGGGATTAAATAGTGTACAAGATATTTGAGTTTTGCGTGTGCATCTTCATGTTAAGGGATTAGGATTCCCTAAAAGGTGGATAGAATTCATTAAGCATCGCATCGAGAATAGAGCTGTCAATTTCGCCCGGTCCGACCAGCCTGGTATTTTCACCGGGCTAGACTGTAATATCCCAGGCCCGGAAAAAACCGGGCCTCAAAAGCCTGGCCCATTTTTTGGGCCGGCCCGACCGACTAGGGTCCGAATTTTTTAGTGTGTTTTCCATGGATGGGCTAGGCTGGGCTTTGAAATTAGCAGCACGGTCACTGTTTGGCTCAGCCCGACCCGATTTTTCCTCTTGGCCCGGTGGGCTGACACCGGCCCGGCTTGTTTGGCACCTCTTATCCAGAATTGGCTTGGCGGGTTCACTAATATTCTTAAAGGATGAACTCCCCTGAGGGCCTCCACTGCCCCGCCGCCCGTAGAGCTTCGCGGAGAAGGTGAATCGCTGGATGTGCCTTAACGAGCCAGGGTCATGAGATGCTTGAGTCACCGCACAAGAAATTCTCATCCAATCTGTTACCCGACAGATTCGAACCCCCATGTTGCGGGTGCCAGCGAAGCAGATATCACATCACCCAGATTATTTGCACCGTTGAGCTATGCCCGGGGACTCAGGTTCACAATTTTTATTAATAGGGAACCTTTACACAACTTCAAATTTGATGAGGATTGAGGCAAAGGGACCCATCTCACCTACCTTATATATTTAAGTTGCTGACTTTCTGCCCAGAGGGCTTGATCCATTATTTGAAAGAAACAAAGAGATGCACCATAACAATGGAGGGTATGTAAATTATCCATCTTTTTTTTTGTGCTTAGGAGAATATCTAAGTTTTGGTTTTAATAAAGTCTGGAGAATTTCTAAAGAGTTATATGTTTTGTTAGAGAACTCTAGTAGATGAATTGCGACCACTGGGTTAAAGTAATTCTAGTCATTGATTAGATATGTGTCTTACTATAAATAGAGGTGGTCTTGCTCATTTTGTACCCAACCAAATTTGAGAAGACATAATAGCAAGATAAATATTCTTCTAAGAAAAGATCTCTATTGCTTTCTTAGCTAAATAGTCTCCCACATCATATAAAGAAAATATATACTCTTCCAACTTCTAATCTTACAAAGCAGAAATGGAAACCCCCTACATAGAACTAGAAATCAACAACATAAACCACCTTTCATCCCCTAGCAAACATTGAAAATGAAAACCCCATACAAAATGAAACCCCCTACAACAACAAACATAAGCCCAGCTCAATCAGAATCGAAAAATCTTCTCCTGTCGTTGCGGCGCCGGTTATGATCAACTAGAAGACCATTAGCAACGGCATAACACCACAGCCTCTGGAACACCTCAAAATCTCTCCAATTGCGTTGATTTAGAGCCCTGATGAACTAAATGTTCCTATTGTTAAATATTAAATGTCTTAACAATATAGCTCGACTAGGTTGATCATATTTCTTCTCATATATGCGCTGTTGGTGGTCAACTAATTAATGTAGTACAAAAACATTTTCAAAAGACAAAAATATAAAGAAACATATGAAAAATTGTTCAATGTGTTATCAACTTCGACCATATACAACTTTATTAGAAGTATATAACTTGGCTCTAAATCTTCAATTATACTTGTTTGAGTTGTGTAATGTTTTGGATGAATTCCTTTCTTATCATAAAAGGCAAAACTTAATGTCAAAAAAACTTCAGAATAAATAGTTTTTACATAAGGGGTTCCTTACCATAAAAATAACAGCAGACTAAGGTCGCGAAATGCGACTCAAAGATTACTAAAATTTCACAAAAAATAATATCTTATCAATCATATGGGATCTTTTAGGCTAAACTGCAAAATGAGGACACTAAGTTTGCGAGCTTTAAATTTAAGACAATAACTTTCAGATTTTTGTGAATTGAAGACAATAACTTTCAGATTTTTACGAATTGAGGACAAATTGAGCACATATTGCCCAAATTTGAGCTAATTACCTTAATGTTGGACCCAAATTTTCCAAATTTGGGCTAATTACATATGTGGTGAAAATAATTATTTATGTGGCGAAAATAAGTCAAAAAATTATTTTTCAAATTAACAATTAAAATCTGGATATATGAAAATAAGATTGATAATTAATTGAAGAATTCAGAAATTAATAATTAAAATTTCAAAATACAAAAATAAATATGAAAAATACAAAAAAATTGTACAATTTATTTAATAAATTTAGAAATAACTAGAACATCTAAATTTATTGAATGAAATCTGAAAATTATTTGAATAAATCCAAACAAAGTATAAAATAATATCTAAACATTATTGAATAAATCTAAGATTTATTTGAAAAAATAAACATTATTTAAAGTCATTTAAATTTACAAAATAAAATTTGAAAAATACATAAATATATCTCGAAATTAAAATCGAATCTAAAAATTTATTTTAATTACATTTTAAAATATATAATTTTGGGTTGGACCCTCGAATGGGCCACTCTAAGGGCTCATCGACTGTTGGGCTGGACCTCGAATGGGCCAACCTAAGGACCTCTGGACCGACTGTTGGTGGACCTCGAATGGGCCAACCTGGGCTCTGACTGTTGGGTTGAACCCCTAATTGGGCCAACCTAAGTGTGAGGCCCCGAATTTTAACAACGTGAGATACGGTGTTATGTAGTAATTATTTATTCGGCTATGTATCACAAACCTATGATTAATGAAACGCGACACGATTTTTATTTATTTCTTCCAATGTCAATTACGTCTCCTTTATTTTCGAGCATAATGATTTTATATTCTACTCTAGTACTAATACTTGGTCGGTTGACTACGACTTTAGAATTTTTGGATCCTCGATAATTTAGGAGTATATTCCGACCCTTATCCGAATATTTCATCATATTTTATAATTCATCCCGACCAACTTCCAATTTATTTTTCGATTACACATTTCTTATTTCACATCTTTATTTTAAATTTCTAAATATTTAATTATGGATATTTATACATTTTATTTTTTTTCCCTCAATTTTATAAAGAAAAGAAACCAAATATTTTTTTCTTTTTTTTTTTCCTTTTCGAAATTACCACTTTAAATGGGGAAAATAACTCAATTTTTCTTCTATCACTATTTTATCATTTTGTATCTCCCAACTAAATTATTATTGGACAAAAAAAATAAATAAATAAATTTTTGATAATTTTATTTCTATTTTATTTTATGTCTTCCAAGCCTACAACTAAAAATCTTCCTACAAATCCCACTAACCCATTATCAAACAAATGAATTTTAAATTTCCCTCTAAAACCTAGCTTTTGGCTTCATGTCCCTAATAAAGAAAGCTAGTTATTTTTTTTTACCCTAAACCCCTAATTATTCCCATTAACTATCATTAATCTCCCAAGCAAAAAAAAAATCATCTCTCTTCTCTCTAAACATTCTCCTACTTCTCTCTACACATTCTTCAAATCTTCAAACAATCTTCATATCTTCAAAACACACATCTTCAAATCTTCAAACAATATTCATATCTCCAAACACACTTTCTTCATATCTTCAAGAATACTTTTTCATATCTTCAAATATTTTCTTCTTTATTCAAACACTTAACAAAAACACAAGAACTCTTCTTACTTCTTTATTTTCAAACTATCACTACTACAAGGTAAGGAATTTTCTTCTTCAATCCATTTTGATATTTCTAGCTCATTCTCTTCACTTCTTAACCTAAGTTTGATTTTTGGTTTGAGGTACACTTATAAGATAACTTGAAGATAATAGAGACTTGGAACCATCTTGACGAGACCTCAAGAAATTGTGAAGGAATTTGGACTAGAAGGTAAGAAATGAGATTTTTAGTACATTTTCTTCTTCTCTTCTATTTTCCAAAATTTTGATACTCCATTTTCATTTTTGGAATTTTAGGGGCTGATCTTTAGAGTTGTTTTAAGAGTGAGCAAAGAGACCCATTTTGAGACCTCTACTAGTCTCATTTCATCTACTACACAAGGTAAGTGTAGTTTTGCCAATATTCTTCATCTCTTTTCTTCTTTCCTTAAATTTTTAACCTCATTTCCTAACTCCTACATTTTGTTTTTGATATTCCTTGACTTAGGGGCTGACCTAAGTCACTTCTTCATCAAGAGTGATTTAGTCCATTTTTCACCAACAAATCAATATAATCTTTTAAGGTGGTGGAAAAATTCTTTCAACTTCTAGGTGTTTTATTTAAAAATGCATGTAGTATTTTAATTTTGAGAACTTGAGATATATATTATGTATTGCATGCTATTGTCTTGTATCAAGTTGGAAAAAATTCTCAAGTGTTGCTCAAAAATGCGATTTATCGAAAAATAGGGCATACATGTACACTTTATTGTTATACTTGATAAAATTTTGTATGAGAAGGATATGAATGCGTATGACTCATGACATATATGTTTTGAATGATTTATAACCTGGAAAAGTCGAGCATA
The DNA here is from genome assembly GCA_016081115.2 of Rehmannia glutinosa. Taxonomy (NCBI): domain Eukaryota; kingdom Viridiplantae; phylum Streptophyta; class Magnoliopsida; order Lamiales; family Orobanchaceae; genus Rehmannia; species Rehmannia glutinosa. The sequence continues at coordinate 10,611 of JABTTQ020003264.1, read as the reverse complement.
ATTGATTAAATTTTAACTTTTGTACTTAAAATGCAAAAATGGAAAGTTGGTTGACTTAATTGTAAGAAAATAAAACTTAAGGGACCCCTCTGTAATTTTTGATTTTTGGGACTGAACTCAGGTTCAAAAATTACGTTTTGACATTTTAATAAAGTTTTAAGAGTTTTTAGATAAATAAAATCAACCCTTAAAAGCCCAAGGACTAGATTGTAAAATTTTAGAAGTTTAAGGGCTATTTTGCAATTTTCGAAACTGTACCAGACCCTAATTTTAAAATTTGAAATTTTAACGCTTAAGGGACTGGAAATAACATATTTTAAGTGTATTCCAAAAATCCAAGTGTTTAGAGCTTGGAAAGTAATTTTATAAAACTTGAGGGACCAAATTGTAAAAGATTAAAATTTAGGACCAAAATAAAATTTCCAGGACTGATGCAGTCCATGCACCTGGAAATACTAATTTAACTATAACATAATGATATTTTGGACCCAAGGTTCAAATTTCATAACAATGGGACCCCTAAAAGCCTTAAAGGCAATTATTTCAAAATGGGACAAAAGTGAGATTTTCAAAAGTTAAGGAGCCTATACTTATTTCTTTTTAAACCTGTTTTTGTCCCAATATTCCACTGACCTTAGTGACATTTTCCAACTGGAATCACATTAAAATCCCTTCCGGTTTGTGAGTTCCAATTATTTTAAACTTAGGGACCGAAATGACAATTTTAACAAATTTGTGGCTAATGTGTGAATTTTATAAAAACTCGACCTCAAAACTTTAAAAAACTGAATCTTTGAACAATTTAGAGAATTTAGGAACTGACCTCATAATTTTTCAAGGTCGGGACATTTATTTATTCAATATTTAACACCAAAAGAATTGGTTTTTACAAAACGGGGCTAATTGTAAATTTTCTTTCTACAAGAACCTAACTCGAATTATTTTTATTTTAAAGAAACAGCCGTGGACCTTCTGACTTTAATTATTGATTAAAATATTTTATTTTCTCAAAAAATCCTCGAATTATCGGATCATCTTGACCGATTAATATGCGATCGTGGGGCGACTTCCTCGTCTTGCGATTTCGAATCTATAATGGAGCTATGTTCCACCTAATCTTTCAAGATATCGAAGATTTCTTATCCTCCCGATAATCATCTTCATCCAAATAACCCCACCAACGCCATAATTACCTTGCGCAAATTTTCAAAAATTTTCCTAAAATGCTTCCGTGAATCAATAATACTCATTTGCTGGTTGACTACCGAACTTGTATTTACTTTCTGTCCTGAGTCAACTTGGTGTGTCGAGCTCACGATCGGAATGGATACGTCGGGGATGGAACAAGGCAGCCCGGCCGCTATTCCACTCTTCCACCCCCATCGTCCCTAATCCCGCAACCGAGGGACGGAGTGTGTACAAGGGAAGCGGGTCGTAGTAATCTTGAGGTATAATCATGATTATGATGAATCCGAGCACTTGCAAGCTCCAATGTGGATTTTGTCTTTGCCTATGGAGCGATAAGGTGACAGTCTTGGACCATCTTGAACGGGAGTTACAAGGAAGAACGAAGGAATCGGCGTGCGATCTACACGATTCCGGAGTTAAACGGACCCGATTGGTTGGCGCTACAAATCCGTATGCAACCGCTACTTGTATTGCATTGGTTGACGCTACAAATCCGTGCGCAATCGCTACTTGTATTGCATTGGTTGGCGCTACAAATCCGTGCGCAACCGCTACTTGTATTGAATTGGTTGCCGCTACAAATCCATACGCAACCTTTACTCGTTTGCATAGGATTGGCGTTACATTACATGCGCAATCCTACCGTCTTGCCTGAATCATAGTGCTTGTGTGACCACGAACTATTTCTTAAATGGTATAAGTATATTACTTTATAAATATTTATCACGACGTTTGTGGACTATGTGTGAAAACATGCTTCAACCCTCACGCGTTTTCATACAACCGTTTTCTCGCATTAACTATATACATCGCCACACTCTCACACGATCACCCCATCCACCGAGATTTTTGTCTCATCCCCTTCGTTTTCTAACCTTTAGATGAGGAGTACGTTGAAGACGTCGAACCTACCACCGATCAATCCGTGTTCCGCTGTCGTACTAGTTCCTATAATCATTGATGTTGAGCGACATTTTCTTTTGCTTTTGTTATTGTTGAACTCCTTCGTTATGTTTTAGTTTGGAATTTGTAAGTTTAAATTCGAGATATTTTGATGGATTGTATTCGGATATTGTCGGACCTTGAGATGTAATTCGTACTTGTGTGTATTTTATTCCGCATTAGACTCTATTTCACTTGGAGTTTTGTATCCTTGGTTTTGGGATTTGAATTATTTACTTTTAAGTGATTGATCGTCGTCGCGTCGCGTTTGGGGCGTGACACTGGGGCTCTACCGACCTATTGGGCGGACCTCGAATGGGCCAACCTAAGGGCCTACCGACCTGTTAGGTTGGACCCCTAATTGGGCTAATTTAAGGGCTTACCGACCTGTTGGGTTGGACGCTAAAATGGATCAACTTAAGGGCTTGTTGATCTCTTGCGCCTAATAGGCTTATGGCCCAATACGGGTGATTAACCTAGGCCTATGTGTTAATTAGGGGTTTTAGTATGGCTTGATGCCTACGCAACCCTAATTCCCAAATCTATAAAAGGGGCACAAACAAGGTACGCCGCTAGTTAGACACACAATACACTTTCAATATATTGTGCTATTTTATATTTCCTCTCTCTAGAACGATACTGACTTGAGCATCGGAGTAGGTGCGCCGAAAAACCCTTTCGGCCCCTTTTCTAACAATGGTGTTGCGGGTTTTGGTCGGTCGCGATAGCGGAGTATGGTTTTATTGGGCGGCGGATATTCTAGTGCTGATCAAAAAGAGAACAATGTTTGAAGTAAGCTTGATTTAGCCCAAATTATGTTGAGCTAATCAAGTTAGAGATCATTAGATGTCTGAGCCCAATAAGTCCAAATTCTAAAGAGTTGCGTTAGAAATGCCTTAGAAAAATATTTTAGATTTTGTTTTAATAAAATTTGGAGAATATTTTGTTAGAGAATTCTAGTAGATGAATTGTGACCACTGGATTAAAATAATTCTAGTCATTGCTTAGAGAGGTGCATGTCTTACTATAAATAGAGGTAGTCTTACTTATTTTGTACCCAACCAAATTTGAGAAGACATAATACCAAGATAAAAATACTTAAAAAACATCTTTTCTTTTTTAGCTAATTAGCCTCCCACCTCATATAAAGAAAATATACGCTCTTACAACTTCTAATTTCAAAGTTAACCTCCTCCAGCAAAAGAAAGCTTAAGAAGATTGATTGGAATATTTGAACAAGTATATGGAGATATCTGAACACAATTAACTTTCACAAGAGTTCTTCATTGTTAGTAGAAAATGGTAAACATAAGTGGATTTTATGATCAAAGAAATTAATGGAATGAAAAAGAAAAAGAAAAAGAAAAAACTAAATAGGGTAGAGAGAAGAAAAAGAAAAAGACAATATGGAAATAATGAATTTGTTCGTGTTCCAAAACACGTTCATTCTTCACATTTGGAGTGAAACTCAAAACAGCCTATGGTTAACACGTACACGTTCATTCTTTCTATTTCAGATTTGTTCAAGCATTTTAACTATGGAGTTTTACATTTACTTTCTTTTTTAGTTCTTGATTTTTGCACATCACAGATTCACAACTTCCCCAATTTTCGAAGGGGTTAAAATTTAAATAAATAAAATTTAATTATCTTCTTTGTTTTGGATTGTGACAAAATTGATAATGTTGTTTTGTTATTAATTTTGAAGAAATTATAAAAGATACATAAATGATATTTTCAATTTAAACATCAAATTTCCAATTTCATTAATTTTTATTTCTCTTATTACATTAAAATCTCAAATTATATAGTAGAAATAATTAAACTATTGATTAATGCATATTACTAACTGTGTTTGTTTTGCTAGTTTCTATTAATATCTTTATAGTATCTTACATTGAGACATCCAAAATGCACTTAACAAATGTCTTTCATTAGAGATGTTAAATGAGCTGCAATCCATACGGTCGGCTTGTTTGAACCAAAAGGAATGGGTTAGACAAAATTATATTGACCCATTTAAATCAAGTCTTTTCCCCCCAGACCGTTTAGCCCGAATGCAGTTAGGGCTAGACCGCTATTTTTTAAAATATATATAAATATGTGTTAATTTTTCATTGGTTGTTACATAATGATTTGCAAAAATCTATGTCCCCAATTTACACATACAAACAACTTACGAGAAAAATGCATTCGAATTTATTATTACGACCTTGAAAAAAACTATGGTAGCATTCTTTCACACTTAATTATTAAGTACTAAACATGACTAAAATATAATAGTGATGAAGTTCTTGTGTGCTTTTATGAGAAAATACGACCTTGAGAAAAACTATGGTAGCATTCTTTCACACTTATTAAGGACTAAACATGACTAAAATATAATAGTGATGAAGTTCTTGTGTGCTTTTATGAGAAATCAATTTTCGAATCGAACACAAGTACATAGTCTTGAATGTTTTTCATGATTTTGATGTATAATACTTTTTCTTTTTTGACTTCATCAATAAAAAAAACATTAAATAGTATTTTTCGCCTATGTTATTTTAAAACTATTACAATATAGAGAGATAAACTTCATAGAACTATATATGTATTAGGAGGATGCACATGTCCAAGTACAAAATCAAGGGCTTACAGGATATACAACACGCACTACAACATAAATGACATTAGGTAACACTCAAAAATGTTACCTAATGGCCATAAAATGTTACTATAGACAATAAGTAGCACTTTTATGGCGGTGCGATTGCTCGTGCTACCTATAGTCAAATGTATCGATTTTATTAGCTTTTAGTAACACTTTTTCTAAGTGTTACATTAAGTTTTCTATTGGTAACACTTTGAAGCAATATTTCTAAAGTGTTAACATATGAATCTTATGTAACACTTTTTTGTAACACTTTTTATATTTGTAACACATTATTAAAAAAATCTTCTGTAACACTTCGTAGAAATACTATTTTTGCCACCAAGTAGATTCGAACCCACGACTGTTATGTATGGAAGTGACAATTTGCCACTAAGCTAAGTTGATTCTTATTACAATTTTTGCTTTGTTTTATATATACACATACACACAAACACACACATATATATATATATATTATATGTATATATAATATATTTTATTATAATAAAGATTATATTTTATAATATATGTATTAAATTATATTATACATTTGTATATATCAAGTTTTATATTGTATAGTATATAGTTTGAAAATCATATATTATATATTAAATGACACAATAAATTAAAAATATAAAAAATATATAAAATAAATTTATCGACTAATAAATATTCAATTGGTAAAAATAAAAAATATATAAAAATATAAAATTGATTTACCGACAGATAAAAAAGTTCTAACAGTAAAAAAATTAAATAATAAAGAAAATAACGAAATAATAATTTACCGACGGGATAAAATTCCTAAGTAATTACAGACAACATCAATTTACATTGGTATTTTTTTTTTTTAAAAAAGTAAAAAAAAAAAAAAATTAACGATGAAATTGGTCTCCGTTAGTAAAAATTAAATAAATAAATAATAATAATAAAATATATACATGCGCATTTTTAAGTCGGTATTAAGATGAAATTAATTGTCTTCGTAAAAAATAAAATAATAAAAGCAAAACTAAAATACTTTGTAAAAAGTAAACACAAATTCAATTAAAAAAACAGAGTACATGATTTTTACAATTTTTAGGTTTGGTGACATCAATTAATTAAATAAATCTTTGACATGATTTAATGATAGTTATATAATTTTGTGTTACTAAAATATAGCTTAAAAAGTGTTACAATCAATAAAATATATTGTTGCCAATATTGCTTCTTAAATAAAGTGATACTTATTTGCGTTACAAAAAAATAACAAAATCAAAGTGATACTTAAAAAGTATATAAAAGTGTTACATATAAGCGTTACATATTGATAAAAGAGTTACATATTTGCGTTACAAAAGAAATAACAAAAAAAGTGATACTTAAAAGTGTAACTTATATAAAAGTGTTACATATAAGTGTTGCATATTGATAAAGTGCTACAAAAGTGTTACATAAATATTGTAATGTAAAAAGTGTTACAAACATGTGTTGCATATGTACCTTATGTAAAAAGTCTACAAAATATGTGTTATCTAATGTCATTTATGTTGTAGTGACGTACATTGTACATTGCACGGGTCTCGTCTAGTTATTAATTAAGAAGCCTTTAGACAAGGTCTAAGTCAATCATTATAAAGTTAGATAATTATAAAAGCAATTAACCCAACCAAACTTGTACATCTAGACTGATGTGGTGTCAACTCATTGACTCAATTTCCATGTTCCAAATTGGATATTTCTTCCTAAATGAATTTTGACAAATATAACCAAAGATAATTTTCAAAGCATAGGACTAAATGTTTTCCAAGTATACAAACAATTGTGTAGCCTTGCAGAATAAGAAAGGAGTATTTGTAGTTACGTTTTAAAAGAAAGGACTGAGAGTGTGTAGATACTTACTTTAAGACCTATTGAACTCATTACAAAGATCAAATCAAGTATAATTTTTTTTGTTAACTTTCAATAATTGAACCATCCGTCATTAAAGATGATAATGATTTTGATGTCTTGTAAACTTGACCCTCTAATTTCAATACTAGTGTTGGATTCGCTATAGTGTGGTTTAAACTTTAAAGGCTTAATTGCAGACTTGCAGTATAGGGATACTAATTATACCCCAGTGGCGAAAAAGACAATAAATTTTTGGCTCTCAATTTAGGACAATAACTTTAAGTTCTTGGCGAATTGATGATCTCGGCTCAATTTGTCCTCAATTCGCCAAAATTTTTAAGTTATTGTCCTAAATTAAAAGTCTGCAAACTTAGTATCCTTCTTTGTCACACGGAGTATAGTTAGTGTCATCATTTTACAATTAAGCCTTGTGGGTTAAACACATTATAATATATCCTTGCTACTCCATTAACTTATTATGATGTTATTTTATCAACATATATATATATATATATATCAAATGACACCAGATAATTATAGTGAGGCAGTGTGGACTAATCCTGGCCACAAATCGTAATTTTAGATGGTTGAGATTTATCCAATTTAATAATCATTTTCAATTTATTTTAAATCAGTAAAGGGTAAGATTGTAATTGTATAAATGACAAATTTAAATGATTTCAAGATCAACATCGCTTGCGAGGGATTTGATGAGAACTTCGACCTTGATTTTCATTTACTGCTGATTTAACGGCATAGTTTGATAAGACTCGAGGAATTTGTGACTTCAGTGAACTGAGAACATGTTTGAATTAGGGTTCTTAGTCGAGTTTCGTGCATGCATCGTCAATGCAGGTTTGATCTCTATGATTCTATAAGAAAAGCATCTAATGGAGTTGGTCGAGTCATTTCGTGGAACAATCATGGCTCAGAGTAATTGGGAAGCAGATAAGATGCTTGATGTCCACATTCACGTTTATTTGTTGAAAAGAAATTTGCATGATTCAGCGAAAGCTTTCTTGACCAAAGGAAAAGTTGCTACAGATCCTGTAGCTATTGATGCCCCTGGAGGATTTCTCTTTGAATGGTGGTCTGTTATTTGGGACATTTTCATTGCAAGGACAAATGTGAAGCATTCTGAAGTATATATATATATAGTCTGATAGTTAGACATATATTCTTTGTATAGATAATCGATTTTATTGTACAGTTAGACATAGTTCATTGTATACATAGAATTCTTCTTCGATGTATACTTAGATGTTTTTCGATGTATACTTATATGTGTTTTTTTGTTTGTAAGTAGTTAATTTTTATGTATGTATTTATGTTGCTTTGTGTAATTATGTTTTTTTGTTGTATACTTATATGTGTTTTGTTGTATATTTATATGTACTTTGTTGTATACTTATATTTTTGTTTGACAATTGTAATATGCAGTACAAATATGTTAAATATACAATATAATAGTGTTAAATGTACAGTAAATATATGTTAAATATACAGATAAATAATGAGCGTGATTCTCTCTCTTTCTCTCTCTCTCTCTCTATAATTGATTTATAACTTAATCCACGGTCCCCACATGTTAATGAGCGTGATTCTATCTCTATAACTGATTCCTTAATTCACGGTCCCCACATTTTTTTGTTTGACCATTTTAATATACAGTAAAATTATGTTAAACATACATCAAAATAGTGTTAAGTATACATCAAATATATGATAAATGTACATTATACTGCATGGCGGAGCACATGCGTGATTTTCTCTCTCCAGCGCGATTTTCTCGCGATTTTCCCTCTCCCCACGTGATTTTCTCTCTCCTAATAACTGATTCTATATTTGGATGGTCCCCCACATGTTTGTTTTGACAATTATACCCTTATTTTGCCTTAATTAAATGTTTAATGTAATTTTAACCCCTATTTATCTTAGCCATTGATATAGATAAAGGAGGGTTGAGATGAATCCACATTGTCTCAATATAATATGTGGTCTCATTGTATCCTCCTCCTATATATATATATATATATATATATGTATATAACTAGCTAAACCATATGTGTGTGTGTATATATATGTACAAATTACAAAACTCGGGGGCCTTTGCAGCGGCACACACTACAACATAAATGACATTAGGTAACATAATTTTTGTAGCACTTTTTACATAAGGAACATATGTAACACGTGTTTGTAACACTTTTTACATTACAATATTTATGTAACACTTTTGTAGCACTTTATCAATATGCAACGCTTTTATGTAACACTTTTAAATAAGTAACACTTTTTAAGTATCACTTTTTTTTGTTATTTCTTTTGTAATGCAAATAGGTATCACTTTATTTAAGAAGCACTTTTGGCAACACTATATTATATTAATTGTAACACTTTTTAGACTATATTTTAGTAACACAAAATTATATAACTATCATTAAATCATGTCAATGATTTACTTAATTAATTGATGTCAAAAAATAGGTGAAGACAAAAAAACTCACCAAACCTAAAAATTGTAGACATCATGTACTCTGCTTTTTTTACTGATTTTTTGTTTTCTTTTTATAAAGTATTTTAGTTTTGCTTTTATTTTTTTATTTTTCACGGAGGTAATTAATTCCGTCATAATACCGACGGAAAATGCGCATGTGTATATTTTATTATTATCTATTTTTTTTAATTTTTACTAACGGAGACCAATTTCATTATTAACCTTTTATTTTATTTTTTTACCTATTTAAAAAATTACCAATGAAAATTGATGTTCTCGGTAATTACTTAGGAATTTTTTCCGTCAATAAATTATTTTTTCATTATTTATTTATTATTTAATTTTTTATTGTTAGAACTTTTTTATCTGTCGGTAAATTAATTTTATATTGTTATATATATATTGTTTTTAGCGATTGAATATTGATCAGTCGATAAATTTATTTTATATATTTTTTATATTTTAAATTTTTTGTATCCTTTAATATATAACATAATATGATTTTCAAACTATATACTATGTAATATAAAATTTAATACATATATTATATAATATAATATGTATTATATAAAATATATTATATATACATATAATATATTTTTTTTTATAAATTTTAATATATACATGTGTATGTGTATATATAAAACAAGACAAAAGCTGTAATAAGAATCAACTTAGCTTAGTGGCAAATTATCACTTCCACACATAACAGGTCATGGGTTCGAATCTACTTGGTGGCAAAAAATAATATTTCTACGAAGTGTTACATGAGATTCATATGTAACACTGTAGAAGTATTGTTTTAAAAGTGTTACAAAAAGTGTGCAACACCATAAAAGTGCTACCTATTGTCTATAGTAATATTTTATGGGCATTAGGTAACATTTTTTGGGTGTTATCTAATATCATTTATGTTGTAGTGAATGTTATCCATTCTACGCCCACCCTTGAATCGCGTGCCTTGTAAATGAGGCGAAATGATTTCATGACCGGGCCGGACTTGGGCCTCAAGGGCATTGTATAATGAGAATTGGGTCTCATGAGTTGATAATTTGTGAATAATTGAACATAAGTCCAAATAATTGCAATTCAAAGCTAAAAATATTAAATAAGTTGGAATTACATAATTAAATAATTAAAGGATAGTCTAAATTGAAATTACCCACATCAGGTGTCCTTGCTAGTAAAAACTTTTTCAACAAATTAGTTCCAAAAATATTTTCAGCAAGAGATGTGTGAAAATTCGTGAGGAAATGTCCCAAGAAACTCTCTTCATTTATCTCCCTTCCTTTAATGTATTTCCAAAAATATATCTTTAAAACAAATCTCACCTGATACTTTTTTCCTAGGAAATGCCTTTTCTTCTCGTTTCAACAATAACGCAACTAGTGATGATTCAAAATCTCATGAAAAAAAATAAAAATCAAAACAACTAAAATTGGATACACAAATTTGGTAATAAATTAAAGATTAA